>JAZGTK010001192.1:0-43641 GCA_036877625.1 Ambastaia sidthimunki | reverse complement strand
AGGGAATGGCAGTTGAGAGTTGGGAGCTGTGTGTACTACATCTGGAAAGGGTTCTACCTGTATGCTGGATTCATCCTCAATCCGAGTGTGAGGCACCTTCTTTTCTGCACTGTTTGCACGAGTCCACTGGGAAGCCATTTTCTTCTCTGCTCCAGGAATATTTGTATGTGTCATCTAAAAATTAAATCAATAAATTCATTTCAATATGAACTAATTCATTTGCACATACTGTACAGTGCAACAACATTCATTTAAAACACGGAAACTTCCACCACACAAGATCATACATTCAGAGAGGCTCTTTCAAAAACATATTTATGTAATAACAAATTACAAGTTTACAAACATAATATCTTATTAAATATTCAGACAGGACTGCTATGTTCACATTGCAGTCAAAAGTAGCACAAATGTTTTTGCTTTTTGCTAATATGTAACTCAGATCTGTTACAGTCATAACAGTACAAATAGCACAAATCACATGGAATCTGATATTTGGATTCTGATTTGAGCCACTTTCATAAATCAGATATAGATCTGATGTTTTGCAATGTGACCTCAGTCTAAACAGTAATACAGAAATTCATGCCTTTCATGTCATTCTAGGCCAACATGTGTCACAATTCTGTTCTAGTGTGTACTACCAGGTACTCCTCTGTACTGGTACTGATGTAGCAGTTATTGCTCCACAAAATGTATGTATCTTTCTTTCTCCTCATTCGTGTCCTCCTTATCGCTTTCTTATGAATATGCTGGCCTCCGCTGCACATCACCTAATAAATGTAAGCCCTTAATGCCTAAATGCTTCAGTGGCCTTCATGTTTATTTCCGTATGAAAGCGTGCTGCTGTCTAATGTTATTGTTCTTTTATTATTGCAATTCAGCCATGATCAGTACACACTGGAATCTGATATCTGCCACATTTAAAAATAATAATATGAACAGCCAATCAAAACAAATCGGATCTGAGCCATAAATACAAAATGAGCATTAAGGGTTGCGGTGTGAACGCAGCCTAAGCGTCACTTGCTGAGATTTACTGTATAAGTCTCAATCGTAGCCTCTGCTACGGCTGCACCTGTCGCTCTTCAATTCACTTCTCACTTTAAATAAAACCGAGTGTCTAAAGTCTCCACACTAACATTAAGCACAATTTACTCAACTTAAAACCGTTCTCCAGAGCCAAATTAAATGTAAAGCAATTACGGCGTGATGAGTGGAAGCGGCGAAGTGGATCCGCCACACAGACAGTGATTAAATATTAATGAGGAGGCAGTGTCTTTAACCTCTCCTCTCTCTGTGGAATTATCAAGTCCCACTGACAGCTCCTCTTATAACAGCACTGAATGTCCTATTACTGACCGTCTACCCACTAAACAAAACCATTGTGACATATTCCGGAAACCCCTAATAGCTCAGTCAGAGTTATGTGTTAAGAGATGAATAGATCAGAGTGTGTGGCACATCAGGCTTCTCTATTAGCAGGTCTAGGGAGGGGGGCAGTTCATGAACACATAAAATCAGGTTGCTGTCACTACTTGAAGCAATGGCTTCTGCAAATACAAGAGACTTTTAAATTTACAAGTTTAAAAGAGTGGTTTTGAGGCACCGAAGATTAAACGCAAGGCAAACTGTGTGCTTCAGAAACTGGCTGCCGTTGATGAAAAGCCAAAGCAGCATTTTACTGGTTTAACTCAGGAAAGACAAGACTGTGAAACAGAGATATGCTAACGCTAACCTCAACAGCTCAGTGAGCCAAAAACCAAGACACAACAATAAATGACAATTTAAAAAAAAACACCTGCGGTCAGTGGTCTGAACACTTTATTATACTAACAGCGCTTAATGCTAAATGTGACTCAACAAACACACAGTTACATCTTTTCTATTATCATTTAATAATATTTGGGCTTTTTGCCTGATATTCGACAAGACAATGGAGAGGTTTCAGAAAACAACAGATTTAAGTGTGGTAATGGGATTGGGAAGCTGGGCTTAAATCAGGCCATGTCTTTAACTGTGGTTTTAGGAGCTTCTTAAAAAATTCAGCTTTTGCAAGCCAGCCTCATGACCTAAAAAATAAAAAAATCCTAAAATTACATTAAAGGAAAAGCGCAAGCAACCATTAACAGGCAAGAAGGTAATAAGACACACAGAGTCTAAGAGACTCTAAGAGAGACATATTTCATCTGCCTCAGAAAACACACCACCAGCTAAGTACCAATCCACAAGCCTTCCAGATTTCTGGAAGCACTCACTGTAAAGTAATTATGGCAGATAGAATGTCAGCAATCGATTCCCTCACATTTTTCATTTCTATAACTGTAAAAACCCATTAGTGCATGTTTACTGATTGTTTATGGACAAAACATGCATTGTTTTCACAGAGTGCGGAAGACACTGCGTCTCTGGCTTGAGCCCCAATTAAATGTGGCATTGGTATAATGCCTGAACAAACAAAGATAATACAGGACCTGGACAGAGTTCTCTCCCCTAATCTTCTATCACTGTGCCCTCACTCTCTTTCTCTCTCCCTTTCCTTTTTTTCTTCTCTCTCTAACATTTTTGCTCTTGCTGTTCTTCATTGTCCCCATCTAAATTGTGGTCATACAGAAAATGTTTTGAAAATGACTCATCAATAAAGACCCATATTTAACCAAGCAGTTTGTTTGTAGAGACTGTATATTAAAGTATATATTAATAAAACATTGTAGTTTTCCTTCAAGCGGGTTGGTTGTTATATGAAGTGTATTGATTTGTTTGTTTAAATGGACAAATCAATGATACACAAAAGCAATCTGAAATCTCAGAGGAAGCAGTTGGCCCCTGCTCTCCTCTTAGTAAAGATTTGATTTTTTTTCATCTGCAGCTTAATTATTCATTGACAGCTGCCTTTGATGAAAAATGATAAACCTCAAAGTCTTAATGAAGCTTAGAATTATATTACCAAGTGATAGAGTGCCTGGCTTGTCTAGACTGCTTACAGTATTGGAGTCATTAAACCTCATAATGATAATTTACCTGAGTGCTTCACCTCACCATACAACATAATGTTTTCCTGTTTAACATGAAGTTTAGGTCTGTAATGGACTGCTATTTGATATAATCTAACCACTTATGAAAGTGCAATGGAAGGTGAGCTTACTGTATCAATAAAGCTATAAATGATCCATGACATATAAATATGACTTGTCTTGACAATCTAATCCAAGATATCATAACCATTATATGTCTGGAGTTGATCACCACCAAGATATTTACTGGTAGTGCATACTACCAGTAAAGGAGAAGGTTAAGTAATGTTTGATTAGTGTCCAGAGTTTAAACAAATTCTGAAGGGAAAGTACAGCATTAAGTTGATTAGTTTCTCTGAGGACTAGGCCACAGACATGTTGCTAAGATACCCCACTGCGTGGATGTCTAATATAGTGCCACACCACAATTTTGCTATTAAACTCACTCTATAGTGGGACCTATAATGATGTAGACTAAGCCTGTGCAGGAAACATCTCCTAATTCCCAGTATCACTAGAATAAACACACAATCTGTTCAACGTACAAACTGTGTGTAAAACAGATGGCCTTAGTCATTTTCAAAAGTTCACGGATTCCCTCAAGATGCTTCTTTAATCTTCTGAATATGTGTAAATCTTTCTGGGTACTGGATTTCTTAACAGGCAGAACCCAGGTGGTCAAGTTGGGAAACATCACCTCATCCATAAAAATAATTAACACCAGCACTCCACAGGGCTTTTGCCTCAGCCCTAATTATACTCGTTATTCAACCATTCACTGCATCTCTACATACTAGAGCAGCATCATCAAATTTCTTGACGACAACACCATTATTGAGTTAATCAGTGATAATGATGAATTTACATACAGAAAATAATCTTTGCAGGACAGGATGATGTTTTAAGAACATTCAAGGCTTGAATGCCAACTAAATGATGATGGGACCTTTGTGAACTTCCGAAAACAAAGGACATCCCACAACGGAATAAATGATTCATCTGTAGCAATCATTTACAATGATGCTTAGGATAGTAAATGTCTGAGGAGTTCACCTGGACAACACACACTCCATTTCTGCAGAGCCTGATGAAGAGAAATGAGCAAATACTTGAACTTCTACAATGGTTTTGTGGAAAGTGTGCTTTTGGTTGGTATGCATCACCGCTATAAATGTATAGCATTGACAAGTGGGGACAGTGAAGGAGGACACTGACCACTCACAGAACAACAAACTTTAGAAACACACAACATGGCAGCTATAAGAATCAAAGTCTCGCTTGTCAACTAACAGAGCCAGTCGTTTTTTGATAGTGTTTGTTTACTCTAGAACATGTATGTTTATAAACTGGACGGTCTGAAAAATACAGTTTTTAGTGCTTCTCTGAGCTTAAGAAGCTTGATTTATAGCGGCATAACCAAGACAGCCACTGAGTTTGTTTTAATGACTTGCCCTAAAGGGACTTTGAAGAAAGCCATTTAAATGCTAGTCTTAAAAAAAAACAGTACAAAGAATTACATCCATTTGAAACTCTCTACTATCCTGGCTTTAAACCTTTCAGACTCTTTAGACCTTCAGGTTTGTTCAATTATCGTCCTTTGGTGTAGCTTTATTTTCTAAACTGCATGGACACAGAAGAGAGAAAAGGTCTTTATGGAGTAGTCTGTGATTTGGATGACATTCTTCAATGGGGGGCCGAAACTAGCAAGCCTATTGAGAGGCCTTAAATTTGCAATAAAAATGTAATTTTGAAGCCACAATATACAGTTCCGATGTGGGAACATTTGGCCTTGAAACTTAATTAGAGAAAAACGTGAATGAGCCGGTAGACTTTATTTAAAAACAAAACAACTAAGCTAAAAGTAATCTACAACATAATCATTATAATAACCCAGCTAGTTATTAGAGCTGAGAACAAAACCGTATTTCAGACAGTTTACTTTTATAAACATGACAGTGTGAAATGATGCCTCATGATAGATAGAATAACTGGCTTTATTAAAGCAATAAGCTGTGAGCCATGCTCTAATCCTTGTGCCGAGTTTGACAAGTTTGCATTTGGTGAATCATATTACAATGTCATATTTTTGTTTGTATGCTGCACAATTCATCATATAGCAGAGCAGTGTTTTGTATTGTTTTTACTTGATCGCCTCCGTTTATAAATAATATAAGTCTCTTTTCCTTTAATCTGTTGTTTCCTTGAATAATATCAACAGTCAATATTTGTTAACAAGTGGTAAAAGGAAAATATTAAGATAAATATATATTTTTGTCAATATCACACATGGCTAGATTCATGACGTATGAGCTCATTGGTAATGACACATGTTTGTGGAAAGCACACTACAGCTGATGTGCCTGCCCTGTGGTTAGAGACATTAGACATTACAGTTTTTTACATTACATTTATGCATTTAGCAGACACTTTTATCCAAAGCAACTTACCTAATGCTTTACCAGCTGAGCTGCAGGAACACTGTAGCGGAAATATATGTAATTACTTATGCCACAGAGATACAGAATACAGTGACAGAAATCCCAACTTGATTCATTAGCGTCTACTAATTTCCCCACAGGGCATTAATAGTGTCTGTCTGTATTTCTGTCTGTCTATCAATCTATCTTGATCTTATATTCAGCAGCTATGTGAAAGGACACAGGAGAAACTGGCATCTTAAAGGCGTATTTTCATTGCAGGAGAGGAAAATCAGCAACTAAAACCGTCTGAGAAAGACGTGTCTCTCCTTACAGAATAGACTCAAGCAGTGTCTACCACTGGGCACTCGGGTTACGCCCGCCATTGTGGAAAAAAACACTAGGCAGAGAAGTACCTAAAGCAAACAGACTTAAGGGAAATGCTTTAGGCTATGTGATACTTAGTGTAAAGCCAGAAGAACTCAGTATGAATTACTGTTTAATCTCCAGAAAGTAGCATGAGGAGAAAAGTTTTTTTATATACTACATATACTTGAGTTATTAAGGATCACTAAGAGCAGAAAAAAGTTGTATGCCTTAACAGAAATGTCTGACCCGTTCTCTTGTTGTAATATTTTGCCACATTTAAAGTGCATTTCTGATAGAATGATAAAATTAAGCTGTGTTTAATTTTGATTTAACTCCTTGGTGTCTGTCTGAAACACATAGACTTATGGCACTAAGCCTTTTGTAGGACAACATGAAACCTGGCACAGCAATGGCAACCAATATTCATTAGCTTAAAGCCAATAATTATTTAAATCTCGTGCAAGTAGCAATTAACTCCCTGTGACCTGTTCCAGCTAAATATAATTGTCTGGCATAGAACCTGCATAATAATAGATGTTTTATTGCTCCCTTATGTTTCAAAACACCCACTATTGCCTGAGTATTAAGTGGCTGTGTATTCTAAGTGTACTACAATTAAAAATATTCTGCCTGATCACTTTATTCAGATAAATAATATAACAACAAAAGTGGAACTATTACATTCCGCATAGTTCCGCTATCTATGTAATCAAAGAAATTACTTTTCCGGTTGTTATTTTAATCGAAATCTCATTTCTCGCTTTTTATGAACAGCTGTTAGCAAAGTAAAATTCCTTGAAACTTGTTGGCGTGTTGAAGTGCCAAATACCATTAAGGGAACAAAACCAAAACATTGGATCTACTTACATTACGCGTCGTTGGACACTACAGCGTGAGGCTCATTTTATTTTCATCGGAAAGCGGTCTTTACATGTACATTAGTGAGATGTGTATTACGCTGCAGAGCCGGATCACGTTGCCATGGCAACAGCCAGCGCTTGGCCAACTCGCTTCCTCTTAAAGCTCACGACACATGAACGGAACACGCTTTTGTGAACGTACACTCACCTTTCAGTGAAGCTGTAGCGTTTGAGAAGGCGCTTTCCTCTGTTATATCTCTTACTGGTCATCGAAATTCCTAGTGCAAGAGAATTTCAAATATAACAAACTTTCCTCCCTCGAGAGGGAGAGAGAGAGGGAGGGAGGCAGGGGTGGACGCTACGGTATGGTGTGAGGGACACTAGTCGTACGAGACACCTGCACACCGCAGTTACGCAAAAGGCCGACTTAACCAGAAGCGCGCGGCATACAGTAGCGCCACAAAAATAAAACAGCTATAAAATGTTTTATGCCAAAATGTGTTACTATTTGTTTGAACATTAATATATTTTATCTTCTGTCGTTTGATTTTATTTCTTTTTTTTATTTATTTTATTTGGTTAATTTGATGTTTGTTTGTTTGTTTTTTTTTGTTTTTCCTAATGCACAGTACTAACTGGCTGTATTTGTAATTTTTTAAAAAGTAAAGAAAAACTACATATAGCACAACAACAGCGTTTGTTTATTTCTTAAGTATGACTGTGTGAGATGGCACGATTTCTACCATTCGTGTTAGGTATTTTGGTTTAGTTTGGTTTATTTTTAAGTTGCACGTGCCAAATGTAATCAAATCGGTCGATTATTTGCACCGCACTATGACATATATATTAGATTAAATTGAAACTTGAATATTATGTTGTAAAAAATACTACTGCTGAACGCGCAGGCATTCATGAGTCAAAGCGCGTGTTTTTGTCTTTTGAGTTTAAGTTTATTTATCTCATTATTAATATAGATTAGAAGTATTTGAATTGGTGTTTGTCTCCATCTAGTGGATTGTGTGATGCTAAAAAAATTCAGAACCGCTTTCGTTTCATTGACGGTGGCGCATGTGCTCTCTGTCTCTTTTTATTATGCGTCATAAAACAAATGTATAATCACTTTAATACATTATGGTAATTTTTACACTTAAAGATAATTGTAGTAAAAAAGTAACTTCATAAATGTAAATGAACTAAAAAATGGGATACATAAACGCTAATCAAAATGGCAGCCTTTAATTTTCCTTGTCACTCTGGCTAACAGACCATGATGTTGTGTTTTCATTACTATTGAATTTAGCTGCCACTTTGTTTCAGTTTGTTTGAATAACAAGTATGATTTGTAGAGTAAGAGAAAAGTTAAAAAGTTGTCAGTTGCTACATTGCTTAATCTTCAATAAATCAAGAAACAATGAAAACTAGTGCTTTGTAAGAAATAAAATAAAACAAAGATACAAAAAAACTACTATGTATAATTTTGCATGGATTTTTAACCTGGTGAAACAAATTATACTAATTAAACTACTGAACTTAATAATAAGCATCACTTTGACAATGTGTTTGTGATAAGTTTAAGAACAAACCTGTGGAATAGATGTAAATATGGTTAATGTTGTTAATAGAGTTTAAAGTAATACATTCTTCTTGATAGCTAAAAAGAGGGACTACTTTTAGCCAAATATTTAATAAACACGCAAAGGGCGTGTAAATGACAGGCACTTTTTACAAAGTTCTGAACACACATTTCATATTGTCCTGGTGACAACTAAACATTAAACAGTCTACACTGTTAAAGATAAATTGAACTGTTGTATTTAATAACTTGTAGAATCCTCTCCACCAAATGCTTTCTGTGCCTGAAGCAGCAATCATTTCACTATTCCTCCCTGCAAAACTCTCAAAATAATAACCTTTTTTTTTTTTTTTTACTTTTTCATTAACATCTCTCTTTAAGCATCTCATATGAGCATCTCAGATTAATTATTTTCTGGGCTCTGTCAACCAGCTTTTATAGAGTTTTAGGTGACAGAATATTTTCCTGCTTTGACATAATCAATGCTTCATAGTTGGTTTATAGTGCATTCAGGACACCCATTCTTAAGGGATTGGCAATATTATCAGTACTTCATTTTTTTCTATTTGTAGACAGTGTGTCTACAATTGTGGCTTTATTCTTCTCCGTTATCGTGCATCTCTGTGATTTTAAGGTCCTCAGACTGTTTTCAGAGCACGACTAGCATGAACAAGTATTTCTTGGTCAATCTTATTAAACAAATTTTGTCTATATATTTTCTAAGGTAACACACCTCAAGCTCTGTCTTATTGATCAGAAAACCTGACTCCAATTTTCCTTGGAGAAGTCCTTAGCTTAGAGGTTCACATACTCCTCCCAACCTAGACTGTGAGTTTTTAAAGGTATAGTGAGTAATATTATGATATTTAAATACTTTCTAGTAATCCATCTTAATGTTAGAGTCAATTATAAGCCATTTTAAGTAAAAAATAAAACATTCTGGCTCAATGACATTATCAAGCATAAAACAAGTTTGTTTGGCCCTTTGTGGAACAAAAATTACACCTTTAAACAATGTGATCAGTACTACTATTAACAAAACATTTGTGATTACAAGGCAGAGTGTGTTTGTTTGTTATTGTTACTTGGCTTAGGAGAAGGCCACACACAATGAGTAACTGATGTTGAAATCCAGTGAATTCCAAAGGATTCAGAGACCTTTTCCTGGAAGTGTACATAAGGAAATGCTGCAGTCCATTTATTCTCTTTTCCTTACAAATGTAATTATATACAAAATGAGAGCACGAACGTGCCATAGAAGGAATGCAGGAGAGTTTTATTTTAGGTCCTTTCCATAAGTTAGAAGTTTGTTAGAAAGATAATTTTCCTGCAATTTACACCTCATCACAGCATATAAACAGATGAAATTTACTTAGAATTTGTTGTGCATTCCTTGACGCAGACTCTGTCTCATGCCATTTAAACAATTTCAGAAAGGAACAGAAAGAATGTGTGGTCCCCTTTAAAGAGAAAAGCCAAAGCTTAAAGAGTTCACAAGCATTCACCATCATTCTCAACATTCTCAATAATATTCAAAATATCATCAAGACATGTACATGTGTCAAATGAAACATTCAAACTATTTAAGCTTAAATTGCTTTGGTTTTTCCACTCTTCCAACACTCACACAAAACATTAGAATATAAATGTATTAAAAAATCTCAAGGTTTTTTCTCTACACTAAAAAACCTATTCAGAGTTCAAGAGTATTAAATGCAGAGAAAGATGGTGTAAAATTGGCACTGTGACAGCTAATGAGCTAATAAAGGAAACCCAACAGGGTTGTATACACATGCAATCATTTGTCTTATTTGACCTAACATTATTTATAGCTCATGCAAAACTATCATATCAAACCCTTTACCCTCACTAATAATACTCTATATGATGTTCTCAGCAACATGGGATTTCCCAGTGGTACCTATTTGAATTTGCAGTATATTTCCAAAAACATTCCAACAACATTACTGTAGGTTTAGCAAGGACATAACTCCATTACTGGATGAATGGAGACTGACTTTGCTCATTTCTTGGCTTTTTTATGTTCTGCAGTCAAACAGACTTTCTCCTCTTGCCAAAGACATTGTTAATGAGCTTGGCCATGGACTTGGACCCACTGTATCGCCTGCGGTCACATCTGTGCTTGAGCTGTTCCATCACATGGCGGATGAGCTTTGTGAAGAGGTTGGAGATCTCCAGGTAGTTCTCAGCTGCTGACACCTCCTGGAAGTGGCATTTGTTTTCCTGAGCCAGAGAACGGCCCTCTTCCTCACTCACCTGACGGCTGTGGCATAAGTCTTGCTTGTTACCCACCAGGCAGATAGGAACCTCCCTATTTGTACCAAATGAAATCAGATCATTTGCTTCATGATGAAAGCACGGCTATATACAATAACATTTCAATTAAATTGCATTAGGACTGGATGCAAAACATATCTAAAACTGATTCTAGTTTTAGACTTAACTGGATGCAAAACATATCTAAAACTGATCCTTGTTTCAGTCTAACTGGAAGCAAAACATATCTAAAACTGATTCTTCAGACTAATAATTATACAATAACAGTTTGGCTGATTTAATTGAATTTATTTTTTACAATGTCCTAATTGGAACTATGGCTATGATCATGACCATCATACATGGAACCCTTTCAAGGGCATTAAAGCATTAAAAAGAGTCATTACGTTGTGTGAGCTCCAACAAAGGATTGCTTCAATTTAGATACTGAGGAAATTTACGAGGGCTTGTGTTGGGAGACAAAACTGAAACTCTGCAATAAGTAAAACGGCTTGTTGCCATGTTTGTAAAGTGTCAAAGCTTGTAAGCCAATTTTTGAAGAACATGCTGGATTCTGACCACCCATGTATGATCTCATCGGCTTGATTCAGGAATCTAATGGGCTCCAGATGCCCAGTCTCCCGCTCTCACTTACTATTGTTTCAGATGACTTTCAAATGACAAATAACCAGTAAAAGTCTAAACCATCCAGACGTTTAAATCCCTCAATAAATGTGGTGAAGTGAAACAGACAGTCAGCTAAGAGCAGTGATCATGTTGAATTATTAAAAGCATTGCAATCTTATCATCATGGACAGAGCTTTTATGAACCATGTTCTATGTGTACTTTGTGTTATCTCTGTGTGTGCTAATCATCTACACAATTTGATTTTAGCCAGTTTGCCTTTTACAGATGTGCTTAGTCTAATCAGGAAACCTTTCCTCCCCTACTGCAAATGGTCCACATTAATTCATTAAAGCTTCATCCTCTTTTTCCAGCCAGCATTAGAGAAAGGTCAATGGGTTACAGGGGAGAAACTGACTCACCCTTTGCAGGTCTCTCTGCGGCTCTCTTTGATCTGCGCCAGGATGTTTTTGGCATTTAGGAAGGATGTGCGGTCACTGATGGTGTACACCACCACGAAGCCATCAGCCCAGTCCACTGGTTCTTCCAAGATACATCTGCTTTCTCCACTCTGCCGGGGGGCGATAAAGAAAGCAGGGGTTCCAGTCAAAAACTAAATGCTCATTGACCAATTGGATTAAAAGGAACATCAAAAAAGGCACTTGGTTGTGGGGAAATTACTATTGACCCCCTCCCACATAGGGTTAGTGTGGTATCGGAGAACAAACTGAACATAGCACAAAGCTCTGGTTCTAAAAGCTGTTAAAGAGGTTTTCGAACAACTGGTCCTGTACCAGAAGATGTGATAGCAATGACTGACTGCCAATGTTGGATGCGTACATGAACACTTAGTTACAGGATAGAAATGTACCTATCTCAAGACTCCAGTTTTGGAAATCAAAGTAAAACAACAACTACTGAAGTAAAAGGTCCCAGATGCAACAGCTGTAAGCCGTGAGGCTCAGCTTTCAAAGGCAGCACACTGTATATTGAGCTTGAGGGAAAAATCATAAATCCCATTGGAACACAACATGCATTTCCCATATGCAGCTATATCTGGACATGTTGCCCTGTGGCGGTGCTTGTATGAGAGTAGCCCTTATGAAAGGATAAACACATACCTGCGAACATGGATCAAAGACTTCCAAGTTCAACTGTCTTCCATCAATGGAAAGCCTTTTATGGTATAAGGAGTCTGAAATAAACAGCGTTGGATAAAATACTCGGTATTACAACAAACGTGCACACCATAAAATCTGATCCCTGAAATGAAGGGGAATTGTTAGACGGTTATATAAAATTCAAGGGCATTAAAGCAGGGACTGAGTGCATGTGATGTGATACACATGTAGTTGTATCAGAGACGCACTATTACTGTGTGCTTCAGGAATCTTTGGCACGATTACATGGCCAGAGCAAAGGGGTTAAACTTTTATAAATTAGACAATAGGAAAACACAAAACCCTGCTTGTACATAGAGACAGAGCTTTTACAAACAAAGTAAACAATGGAATAAATATAATACCCAATAAAGCTTTTTTAAAAGCTCTAGGGCTTTCTCTCATATTTTTGAAGAGAATGTTTACTTGCAAAGGACTTGAAACATTTTACTTTAATGGATTTGAATTCTCTTTCTTTTTAAAAAAAAAATAAATGTCCACCTTGTAATTATGCTCTTTATGTATTGAACAATACAAAAGCAATACAGCTTTGTGCAGTGAATTATGAGGGTTGATATTATGTCTTAACGCTGTAACAGATAAAACCCACAATCACGTGTAACCATCTGGCTGGACAAGAACTTATAAAACGTGCATGTGAGATTATACTTACTGGCATTTGATGCATATTCTCCTATGAATCGTTTGGTCAAGAACCTCACCAAAACGGCTGAGGACATAAGAGGGGAGAGGATTGAGTATTGAGCTGTTGAGACTGAGTCATGATTTACAGTAAATGACTGGGATAAAAGTTTGAAACAGGAAAAGAGGGCAAGAAGTCAAACTCCAACCCATCATCAAAGACTTGGCTACTTTAAAGTAAGCGCTGGTATATATCTGGCTTAAGAGAAACATTAAATTTATGTTTTTTTTAATAAGCTGGTGTATATTAAATATCTGAGCCATGAAGCTATGCTGATTCATTGAGCCATTGAAGTCGGGGCTTGAGTTTCCGTGCATAAACACGCTTTGTAGCAGCCTCACGAAAGTTGCTTTAAATCATCCCAAACTAAGATCCATCAAGCAGTCAGATTCAGGATTGAACCCATTTTCATCACAAACTCTGAGGTCTGAAACAATAGACCTTGCTTGATGTTCTGCTCTGGTTGTGCCCCGGTCACTCGTATCAGAAGGAACCCCCCCACACACACACACACTCACACACTACCTCCAGTGTTTTTGTCTCAGGGGAACATACAGAATCATCGTTTCCTAACCGCTTAATAGTTTATTAGTGCAGGTATGCAGCCTGAAGGGATAAATGTTCTTATGCTGCAGAGTGGAACAAAAAATAATCTTGCAACAATTTCAACAATTACTTCCATCTTACAATCATCCATTTTAATTTCCCTCTCGGATGATTTGTATAACAATGACCTCACTCCTACAATCCACTCCAGTATACAAAGTAGTTTTACAGTGTTTTTAAAGGGCAGACATAATGCCTGAGTGTATCGTGAATCGCTCACTCACGCTGTTGTACAGCTACATTGCAACAGTACAAACATGGATGATTTCCAGCTCATCTGAGTACCATTCAGTAAACACAAGTTAAAATATTGCTATGACAAAGTTCTGAAATTCTTTGTTAGTTTGAAATACACACATTTACACAGAAAGAAAGTTGTTTGCGTACATGTAGTGCACATGTGATGTAAGCTATGGACTTTGAGGGCTGTACACTTACCAGATTTTCCTGCTCCCTCACTGCCCAGCAGGGCCAGTTTGATGTCATTCATTGCTGTAGATTGCGGCCCCTGTTTGTGGTGCTCCTCTATGTCCAAATGATTAGACAGTCCCGGGCTCTACTCTATACTATTTACTCTGCTCAGAAAAGTGGTGCCCCACTCTCTGTCTCTCTCTTCCCCTCTCTCTCTTTTTACCTCTGTCTCTCACTTTCTTTCTTTAACTCTCAGAGACGCTACTTTTCTCTGTCTCTCCTCCCACTGCACAGAGTGCTGAGCTGCCACAAGGTCATTTTACCACAGAACACAGACGGGATTCCCTTTGATAGTTAAAGTTGTGCAGCTAAGTGAAAAGCTGTGGCCCAGTGAATTAAAGCAAACTGCTTTGTGGTTTTGTGAACCAGATGCCATTACCACTCTGGTTTAGATTAGAATTTATGTTAAACATTAGATAATCTCAGTTTAGAATCATTGTGTGTGTATTTATTGTTTATGGGACAAAAGTGAAACAAAACCAGCCGTCCAGACTTTATGTTGCTAAGATTCCAAAACATTCCACCTACACTGCTTTGGTTGCTTATATAATGTTTCAAAAAGAAACAAAAGAAACAAAAGAAATGTAAAGAATACAAGTAGCTTGTCTTATACTGAAATTGAAGTTTTGGGTCAGGTATTCACATTTGGATATTGAGTGGTTGGCAAAGATTACTAAAGTACACTTGATGCTGGAGATATCTCTCAATTATCAGGGCAGACATGTTAACTTCAACAGCAAAGTCTGCAGTGCCAACACACGATTCAGCCAAGAATGTCAGCCATATTTTGATTGCAGGGATCAATTCCTTATGAAGTGGAGAGCGGCAATCAATTTTCCCTCTTTTCCAGAACAGTTCCAAAAAATTGAAAGATGTTCAGCCATCCAAACTTCAATTTCATGGGCTGCTACACTGGTCAGAGAGGCTTTTTTCCACAGCTATTTTTTTCTGTCTCACTCTTTTCATTCTTCAGCTGAGTTCACCGCGGTGTCCTATTATTATTCTGTTATGTTTCATTTGATTTTTGTCGGCTGAGGACTCACAGACACTTTAACAATACAAAAGCTCAAAATGTGCCCGGCACCAAAAATATGTGGCACATATCAGGCTTAGTCGGTCTCACCATTGAGTAGATTGCTTTAGACAGAGTGGAATTTCATTAAATTATAACTATAAACAAATACTGGATTCAGTGAAGCTTAAACACATAGAATCTAGTTACTGGAATTCAGCATAAACTTACAAAGACCTTATCAACATCCAATCACAGAGAGGATGAACACCGGTGGGTTTTCATCTAAACACTGTACATCTTTCGACATTACTGAATACTCTTGCATATTAAAAAGACTGAATTTGCCAGACAGTACGCAAATGTGAAACCAGACATGAAGGCAGAAAAGCTTTGACATTATAAAGATCCACCTCGGCCCGCACAATATTTTCTGTTATCTGCCCTGTGAGGAATTTTGAGATGTGTTTATTACAGCTATATAACCCTAAATATTTATCAGACCGAACCATTTTATTGAACAAGCAGTACTTTTCTTGACACACACATCAGTCCTCTTATGCAGTACAATTTCATGACATGTTAATATAATGGATAAAATACAAAACATTTGTTGCAGATGGAAATTATATTAGATTTGTTTGTTGACAAAAACTATTTTAAATAAATTAAAAGCTAATTCTCAGTTATGGCAGTGGTTAGCAAGCTCTTCCATCCTGTTAGGCATCCTATTAATGTTTTTGCCATTGTGTAAATAAATCAAGTTTTAATAAGTAAAGTTTAAGGACATGAGCTTGAATGAGTCTCTTATATCCTTATATAGTAATATTTCCTTAAATACAACACATGAATATCCATTTTTTGAAGGTACAGAGCTCGTAAAAGTAGCTCATGCCCTGTATGAACTATAGTAATTATTTTTTAAATGCAGCTGCATGTCTAATCCCCATCAAACAGTGCTTAAATTATTTACATAGGCATGCACAAAAGAATGGGCAAAAATTGCCTATTAAAATGCAAGAATATATGACCTCTTTTAAGAGTCATTATAAATGAGTACTCAAAGCTGAAGGGGGTAAAAATGAGGCCAGCTGTATCTCAGGAGAAGACGAGGAAAAATGGATTTAAAAGCTGGCAGCAGAGTTATTGCATCATGTCTGTGTTTAGTGCGGCCCTGTGGGGGCTCTGCTCTTATCCCACATCTTTAGGAAGGCAATCAGGGGTGTAATCCTGAAGGTATTGGGGGAATTCTCCAAGACCCAGACCAGGCACTGATCTGATTTAAGTGTCATCAGGAAGCTGTCAGTTAAGATGAGACAGGAAGTGTCTGCTGAGGTTCAGATGTACAGTACCTTTCCAGGGAAACTCAATTTGTCAGGAAAAAAAGAGATATCTCAGAAGAAAGATGATCACCCTTTTAGATGGCATCAAAGCTCACTTAATGTCTTTCTAACTGAAGGAATGGTTGGAAGAAAAATGTCCAATATACAAGCCTGTGAGATTTCAGCGAGGAACAAATTATTCTGCTGCGTTCAGTACTTTGGCCAAACCTGGCGCATAGTAAACTGGCTTGCGTGCCTTTCAGAGTTATTAGGCATTTCTAGGTGAACATTTCTGGCTTTGAATTAAAACATTGTTTACAGGACATTTCTGTCACATTTGTAAACTCATTTTCTGTATACATGATGTTATGTGAAGATAGCACCAAACGCAATTACAAGAAATTGGATTATTTGCTGTTGGCAGAGAGATGTTTATCTATTGAGAAAGCAATGAGAAAGTCATCAATCAAACTGATTTTTAATGTCATACTAAAACTTGATTGCAGCATCTTTGTCATGCAAATATTGAACAAAAACAATGTTCAAAAACTGTTTCCCTGGTACAGAAGACATTAGCAGAGTCAAGGGTTTTGTTTTTACATATCAAACACAAAGTGGAAAAACATCATATTGATTTAGCGTAGCCGACTGACACGTCAACTGAATGTTTTTCGCTTGTAATGAAATTATCCAGGGCCCTCTTCTTGGCTTATGGCCTCAGTGCTGGTGGATAGCCAGCCTTTATTAATCTGTCAGAACTCCACACGCACAATACAGTCTCAGGAATCTCAAGAAGGTTCAGTGAGTCTCAGGTCTAAAAGAAAAAGCCCTCACAATATAGTGTTTAAGAACACCAGTGAGTCATTAAACCACTTTGGCCAATACCAACACTGCTGTTTTGTAACTCTTGTGATTAAACCAATGTTTCAATGAGGAATGCTTTAAAAGTTGACAGCATGGTTTAATCAGTTCCCTGCAAGGATAATTAACTTAGAAAAATTAGTTGAAACAGGTCTGGAACAAGTTTTTAAAAGTATGGCATAGTGTCCGCTTGCCAGGTTGAGCCATATAAGCATGTCAGGGTAGTTTGAAAGTTTGAACCATCTACACACTGAAGATTACCTTCAGATTTAATGGGCTTAAAATATGGGGCTATGTACTATGTTAGGTTTAGTGGTGGGGTTAGAACATATCATTGGGTTTATATAAAAGGCTATTTAAAATAATGGAAAGTGTGTGTGTGTGTGTGTGTGTGTGTGTGTGTCATATAGCCTAAGCAGGTTACAGATGTTTTTGCAAAACTAATTGCATGATGCTTTTGTAATAAAATGGGGTAAATAAAAAAGAAAACTCTGCTAATTACTACTTCTGCCAGGCAATTAGTGATAATGCAGCAAAAGCCTTTGAAGACAATACACACAGATACTTACACTCCACACATATGCAACATATGCAAAGCTGCTGTCTGGATTTAACAGGTTTATGGAAGTTCAAGTGATTTTAAAGCCACCAGGAAAGGAAAAAGAAATATGATCTAGTTCGTTGTGAACAAAAAGGAAAAACAAGGTTTGAATCCCATATTTACATCAATAAATTTGACTTAATACAATCCTCCTAAAGATAGGAAATAGCAGAGAAGGGCTTAACATATTCTGCACAACTATTTAGGCAATTAAGAGCAGTTTTACAAAAGTCAGAAGACATATGTACATCAAACCTGTTAGTGAACCACATGGAGCAACATAAAAGGATTAAAACGTAAAAGATGCCCTGTTAAAAGATTTAAGGATATTTACCTCTTATTTGTAAGTAAACATCAGATCAACCTATAATATCTCTTCACCTTCTAGAAAGGGGTCGTGGGTATTAGTTACTTTATGCATCTTTCTTACTAAATAAAGTCCAATATGAACTGTGGCCACAGGCTGTAAGAAGTGCTCCCTCTACAGGTCAATAAAATCATCACAGTAAAACCATAGCTGGCAATAGTACCTCAGTACATTGGATTTTCAGATAAAAAGATGTAACAGAGGATATTTTAAACAAATATATTATATAATATTAATAATTAACATTAGCTGTCTATATTCACTTAGTAGCAGTTGCCAGCAACCAGTCAGCTATCAAACTGAATGTACAATTTAATGTAAGTGTAAGCACTGGAAAACATACGTACTAGTGCACGACCTTAGGAAAAGTCTGGAGATAAAGGCTTAATGTGAACACCTACTCACAGCTACAGCATAACACATGAAACAGATCCGGTTATAATGTGTAATAATAATCCTCAGAGAAAGCATATACTGAATTTCAACCTAATTCTTGAATAAATACCAAGTTACCCAGGATAAAAACCTTAGAACTCAAAGTGAATCCAAAAGCCTTAACTATCTCTGTACATGTATGTAACAGGCACGTCTAGTAGTGATTTCTTCTCCAGTTGAGGGATTGCCTCCTTTTCCTCTTCCGGTGGCTCTGCTCCTTTCTCTCTGGCCACGGGAATCCGGTCACCACAGCTCTCTCCAGCTCCTCGTAATCCTCACTGTCTGAGTCCTCCTCCTGCACGGGGCAGGTCAGATGAGGGAGGATCTCCCTTAGTTTGGAGGTGAAGAATGACTGCAGACTGTGTCCTGCCTGAGCCACCTCAGAGTCCGGCTGGAGAGACAACACACACTGTCAACATCTGCGGTATCTGAAGACGCACATATGTCTTCACTTATTTGCATATTAATGTTTTATGAATACAAGGGTATTCTTCCAGCAAGCCAATGATCTAAGAGGACACAAAACAACTGACATGTTGCATCAAAATGAAGCACATCAGATATTAGAAATGAAGGAGGAGTGGTGAGGGGTTCCTGACAGAACTGTCAGAAGAGTGAGGTACTGTATCCAGACACTATATATTGTCGTGATTTGATTGACAGACTTAAATGAGTCCTTCCAAACCCTTGTTTAGAATTTCATTTTGTGTATTTGCATTGTATAATAAATGAACACAAATGAGTGCCGTGCTTTTTTAGCTTGATCTATTAAAAACTGAATTTAAGGTAAATTAAACAGGATATTAAAAAAGCAATGCATAATCAGTACATCAGTACGTGGCATGAATGTAAATCAGCTATGAAATTAAATATTCACCACTAATAACCAGAACAATGAAGATTGACAGAATAATGCATTTCACTCACGTAGTTGAACTTGGCACAGTTACGGAACATCAGCAGGACATCGGCCACAAATTCTTGAGGGGAACGATAGTGTGTGTGGCTGCTTCGGCTGAGCCTCTTCCGAATGACTGATAAGTCCATGGGCTTCTTGATGATCTGATAATAATGACGAGCCTATAAATAGATACAAAAACTTACATTAGATAAAGCTATAAAAAAAAGATCTCTTTCTTTTTATTATCTCCAGAACATCCATGAGATTAAATTGAAAGCAAATGTTTCTTCACTGTTTGAAAAAGACCCCAGTGTTCTCAAAGATCTCAAACATGATGTGCTCAGATTGATGTGCCACGGTATCAAAGTCTGCGATCCGAAGTCATTTGTGTCTATTTTTATCTTCCCCAAGGGATTGTAAGATAAACATCTAAGACAAAGTTTATACTTGTGACACATAAGTGAGAACTCTTGAGCTATGAAATACATATTAAATTATATGCAGTAAAATCTTATCTCAGAATAGATACTTTTAACACTCATTTACAAATCTAAGTTCTTGAGGTGTTAATTCAGAAATTTACCAGAGGGCTGACGGGCTCGTGGAACGGCGCGCTAAGAATGTTGCTGAGGATCAGCAGTGTCAACTTCTCACATTTCTGTAAATAAGCAGACAAATCATCCTATTAAAGATCAATTCTTACATGTAGCTCTCAACTGATGATAGCAGACATTGAACTACTGTTACACTGTTTGTCTGTAAATCTCCTGAGGGTGGAACTTGTTCGCTTTTCGAGTTTGACTCCCAGATCACTGAGGTCACAGGATTAATCAGAGCTGGGCCAGATGAGACTCAGCATCCCCTTCACTTACCCTCTGGTCACATGCCGACAGTCCATATGGCATCGTGCCTGTGGACATCTGGACATTCTCACAGTCATATTCCACCTCTGGCTGCTCCACATCCCTGCAGAGGGTACAGATCCAGTCGCCTCTGTAGAGATCCAAGATGACAAAGGTTAGTTTCAGCAGTGAGTACAGAAAGAGGCTGATATATAAAGAGGATGGAAGAATGGCTTACGCAGGGAAGCTATGGAGTTGGGGTACATGGCATGACAGGTGAAAGACTTTGGGGCAGCGGTCACAGCACAGAAGGTCTCCACCAATGAGACAGACAGCACAGAAGTCCTCGTTCTCTATCTCTGGTCTTTCCTCTTCAGGTTCCTGTTCAACAGCAGCCTCCGATACTGTCTCAGAGCTGGTGTCAGGTGGAAGAACTGCTTGCTCCGCCTCCCATTCAGACTCCGGCTCAAGATTCAGAGTCACTTCAGCTGTGGAATCTGGTTCTGATTCAAATTCCTGTTCAGAAGTTGAGAGCACAGACTCGGGAGGATGCTCCGAAGCCGCATCTGAGTCCGATTCGGCTTGTAGCTCGGATTCAGCGCTTGGGTCTGATTCTGGCAGGAGCTCTGATTCAACATCTGCATCTGAGCCAAGTTCAGCCTCTCTTATGGAGTCAGTTTGAAAATCAGAAGCTGCTACTGATCCGAGTTCAGATGGAGGGTCATGATCAGAGTGAATCTTCTCTGTGTCAGGTTGTAGGACAGGGTCTGCATCACTGGAGATAGATTGTACCCCAGCCTCTTGGTGTATGTTGCATAATTCACGCACAGCAGGCTGAGAAACCTCAAGGGAACTAGATGACCCACAGCTATGCAAATGTTCTGTTGAGGGCTGCTCTGTGGGCAGCATGCTGTCCCCTACCTGACCTGACAGCTCGCTCAATGTTCCCTTTAAAAACAACAATATAGTTTTTAAGCACTGGGTCTTAAAGGCTTAAAGGTTTAAGGTATAACATTTCATCAACAGATCATCAATATATTGGGAATCCTAAAAACCAGCTGATACCTGAGAAGTTATTTCTCTCTCTAACGCACTTCTTTGTGGCTTCAGAACAGACTCAGAGGTTTCAGAGATAAGATCTGTGCCTTGATGGTTCTGTGGTGGATGCCGTGATACCAGGATCTTCAGTCTCTCAAGGCACACAACTGGAACCTTGGAGCCATCAGAGCCTTCTTTGTCACTACAGATGTGAATAAAAACGAACAATAAAATATTTCACAGCATTTTCCTTGTAACCTCTTAGCTGTTCTCACAAAACATTTCTTTCTACGTCTTTCATTTTTTGTGTAAAAGCTGTCAGTAAAAAAGTCTGTGTAAAAGCTGTCAGTTTTCATATTTTTCTATAAACCTTATTTGCTTTGTTACTTTTTGGCACGTATGTTAACTTGATTTTTATTGGGCTCTGTAATTTTCTTCCATTATCTTGAATCAAACCATTCTACCTGGAGTCTGTATCTTCTCCTGATACACTGTTTTTCTTTCTGGTTTTCAGTCTTTTCTTTTCATAGGCATATGCATATACATTATCTGAAAACAAGAGAATTACATTTAGATCAGTATAGAACATCTTTATTAGATACTGTAGTTTAGTACAAATGTTGAAGATGCAATGATTGTGTACCAGGCTCAGACTTGTAGGCGGTCAAATGAGATCCATTGTGACTGCTCATATGTTGAGGTCCCGGGATCATCTCAGCACCAGCTTCTGTGTCTGTGACTTGTGGACAGACCTGCTGTGATACAGAAACCAAGGTTATAATATATTACATGTCGACAGGTAATTGGTGCAGTAACATCAGAACAAAAGCATGCAGACTAAATCAGTGAATGTGATTGTGTGTGAGTAAACTTATTAAACCGAATTCAATCAGTTATGTGGGCTGCTGCATCTAATTTGTTCTCAAAACAGAAAGAGGTTAAAGGATCTGTTTCCAAGACAACGGTTATCTCTTTTGATCATCTTTTTTCTCCTTAAAAGGAAACTAATAGAGCAGAACGCATTAAAACAAAGGTGTTTTGGACTGTGTGACTAGGGTTGGAAAACATGTCTGATGTTTAAAATTGATTTAAAAGAAATCCACTTCACAACAACATAATTCTATCAACTATTTTTATTACTGTTTTAGTTGTTTTAATTAAGTTGTATTTGTAATATTACTCATGAAACCTACAACATTTCCAAATACCTACTTATTTGGAAATGTTTATAAATAAGTAGGTATTTTAAAACCCATTCAAAATGAGTTCTGAGACAATCCCAACAGTTCTGCTATTACCTCCATTACATGACTATGCTTTTCCCACTACACATACAGAAGGGTTACAGTACCTGCTGCGCTATGCATTCCTGGTCCCCAGCCACTGTTGCCTGGCTATAAGCATCCCTGGTCGGCCCATCTTCACAGGGCCTCCTAGGTGCTTTCAGGCTGCTCTGAGACATGGTCGTTGTCTTTGAACTGTAATGGCTCTGGCCGTCACCTCCCCGGCCTTGAGCCAGAGCATTTATCTCCAATGCTGAGGATCTCTATGGGAGAGAACCGTATTCTCATTAGCATAGCCCCTGGCTGAAAGTTCTAGCGACAGCGTACACACCTCACTAGAACCATAGCAACAGTGACAACAGAGGACACGGAAGTAAAGAACAACAACCTTGAGCGTGACAATGCACTGTGGCTGGTTCTGCACAGTTTGGAGTCAAATGAACAACGATAACAACACATCACATACAGAGAGACAACAAGACAAGTGCTGCAACTCAGAACATTAAAATAATTCTCCTGATAATATATGACTTAGTTACAGCACCAATTATCGTATGTAAATCCCACATCTGGGGCACGGAAGACTCTTCTTTGAATAAGTAGCATTAACACATCAGAGATTAGACTTTCTCTCCTTCATGGCCCTTTTCTTCTCCTGTCATGATTTCACTAATGCGAAAAGTTTCTAGAAAAGCCCAAGCGACTGCATCTTTCGCTAACAAGACAAATGTCAGAGTTGGAAGCAGTAGCCCGTGCGCTTGGTGACGTAGCTCCTCCCCCCTCAACCCTGCGTTCTCTTTTTTAACCCTCTTTTTTTTGTTTCATCTCTTTATCTTTTCTCTTCTGCTCTTGCTCATAATTATCTCAGGATTAAAAGCACTCACCTGATAGAAGCTCGGGAGGAGAGGCTGGAATGAATCGCGCTGTAGAGAGTGTGCAGTGTAAGTGCGTGTGGGTGCAAAGAGAAGGTAGGAGGTCTCAAAGACTTTAGAGGTAATCGTGTGGGCTCGACTGCAAGTAGAAGAAAAATCCTACAGCAAGCTTCTTCAATTCCCCTAGCTTCTCATTAATACCAGGTTAAGTAAATATGTGGCTGCACCCAAGTGCTTTTTTCCTTCTCTTTAATCATGTTACAGTTATGGGCTTAAGATGATACATAAAAAATAAATATTACACTAATTTGCCTCTAGAGTACCAAACCTTGCAGGGGTACAAAATTTGATTGTTGTTTGTCTTAGGAAATGTATCAAAATACTGACATCAAGAGAACTAATAATAACTTTTATTGCCTAATTTGGTTCATGTCCAGATCTACAGCTCGATGGGCGGTTGCCGAGCAGAGACAGTCTGTATGTGAGTGTGGTTGTGCTTAGAGAAAGATGAGGGTGCATGTGTCTGTGATATTGTGTATCTGTGGGTAAGATTGTGTGTAGTACAATGTGGTCTTAATTTTTTCTGAGCAAACACTACAGTCCTCACTTATGTCTCACCATCTGCTTTAAGAGGTGCTGTCAACAGCTGTCAAGATCAAAACACATTGCACCCGCAAAAATAGAGATGCTGCTCAAAATGATTTGATTTCCTCTTTCTAAATTAATACAGAGTGGGAGGGGGGCCTATCGTGAGACACAGTTTATCACTCTAACACTGTCCATCCACTCCAAATACAGCCAGAACATGAGCAACATGCTACATTTGAAATTAAAATCCCTCAAACTGCACACAATAAGCTAGTGAACATGTAGCGTCAAACACTGTCTGAGGTGTCCTGATGTGTGGCATGCTAAACTTCATCTTAAACGGTTTTAAACAATGCTTTTCTAGTTCTTGTAAAATTATTATACATGCAATTCTTGCATATTTGTACTTTTAAAATGAATCTGCCACAGGGGTTCTGGAACATTTCGGCAAACTTCATGAAAGCTACAGCATGATTAATAATAATAAAACACTAAAAATAAACAGTGATCAGCCACAGCAGCTAAAATTTTTACTTTCCAATCAAACCTTCATGTAATTTTTGGCCTGAAAGACAATATACCGTAAGAGGGACAAACTGTAGCCCCAACCCCCTCCATGCCTCAGAACAGTTGCACTGATGCTGGATGATTTGTATGTCTGCTAGGACTTCTGGTGTAGACCAGTTAACAGTGTGATTGATATGCAACCTTTGCAACACTGAAGACAGGCAGGCCTGAGGGCTGTGGTCAGGGTTTAGCACACTGAGAGCAAAGGTAATGCTTTGCAAAATACAGAAAAACACATTATAGAAACTTACCCTGCCATCATTGACATGAGCAACTATAGGCTGCAGTTCAATCATGGGCTGGTTGCTGGTTTCTGTGGTCAGCTGCACTTGAGCTTGTTTATGGACCTGTGAAACTTCTCTGTCTGGTGAAAGCTCAGGTACTGTAGCTGTTCCAGATGCAGATGTTTGTCCGGATCTTCTGCCGTCAATGACAGTCTGATTGGAATTAGTAGGGAGTGGCTCAGCCTGCGGGTGGCTGTTGGATCCAGCCAGTTGGCGAGACAAAGCAGCACTGGTTCCATGTTGGACAGGGTCAGACCCAGGGTGAGAGGAGGACTGCTGGGCAGGCTGAGCTCCAGGTGGGTGCACGGAGACAGAAGCATCAGCCTCCCAACAGCTGTGGAGCGATGGAGGGGAGCTCCGGCTGGTGGTCTGTGGACACTGGGCAGGGTATTTGTCCAGAGGTACTGAGTACTTGTCCAATGGAACTGACTGGGTAGGTCTGCAGTGAAGGCAACAGAGTTGGGGCTGGCAGAAGGTCTGGTAGGCACAGCCAGGTTCCCGCACCGCATGGCACAGAGGAGGCATGGCTATGCAAGGAACAGGCTGGGGTCGCAGAATACTGGGGTGACCGACAACCTCAGAGTATGAGCGACTTCCACCCTCAATCATCAGCTGACCTGCAACAAGAGGGAATCATTATTGTACTTGCAAGCAATACTGCACAGATATTTCTCAAGCATTACAGTTTATTCTTCTTCTCAATTTATTTTAAACCACTTCATATACAATTAAATATACAAAACACCAATCAATGTGTGTTTTTTGCAACGTTTGTTTAAGAGGTGATTTCAGTCATTTTCTATTAAATTCTTTTCACTATTTTTTAAAATGTTTTGCAAAACATTTTTTATTAAAACGTAACTTTGCGAATCTCACAGTTACTAAAATTGTTAGAATATTCTCCATTCCAATCATAACTCACAAAGGTGATGGTATTTATTTATTTATTTAATATCTGCATACTGAGCTGTTGTTTTTTATGAATTTGCTTGGATACTGAATTGCTTCTTCCGACTACAGCAGTGGATCTCAAACATAATCAATCCTAAATCATTTTAATCATTTTAAGCCACCTCAAGGTCCCTTTGGAAGTTTTTTGAGGCCCCCTAGTGGGTCCTGGCCTCCTGTTTTATTAAACTCTAACCAAAACCTAAGTTTACTAAAAACACAATTTTATGCTGCCTTGCAAGCACTGATATTTCCTTCATTGAAAACAAATCTAGTTATATATACAGAAGAAGAAAGATGGCAGAGATACTAAAAAAAATCACCATCCTCTGTCATTGTCCAATAGTTGTATTTACCTAAAGTGGATATCTGCTTGGTCCAGAAACTGGCATCCCAGTTGAACTTGATTTTTAAAGGAGCCCAAGACTCTGAAAGCATCAGTGGCTCCAGTAACTGCTGCATCTGAAGAGCAATCTGACAAAAAAAAAAATATAGCTCAAACATCATGATTACACTGACACTATAAATACTGCATGCAATTCTGCCAGTGAAACCGAAACTCTTTCACCACTCTTCTCTATGTATACATCTGTGAAAAAATGTTAACGGTAGCTGCAAAATGCTAAATGTGGTTGAAATGACAGATGAGGCATTTTAAGCTATGGTGCTGACACTTTTTTGAAATCTGCCACAAACTTAGAAGCCCTTTTATTGCTCAAAATAATCCTACCAGCTCTTTGCTGAAGAGCAGTGGATTGCGCCTGTGGTGGGCTGTAGCCCAGGTAATGAAGTTCTGCGTATGCTCCAGCTGGCTGCACAGCTCTATGGCCCCCTGCAGCTGGTCCTCCAGACGTTGCTTGAAGTCACTGGAGATGCTCTGCACAGGAAGACAACGACAAATACATGGATCTCCGTCTATTTCTCGCCACTTTTCCCAAGATCGCCCATCTGTTTGGATGTGTCGCTACTTGGCAGTATCTGCCACGCTCCATCGACAGCACATCCACGGTCAGCTGGATATTTAGAGATGAATACATTTGGAACGGAGCAGAAAGACAGAGTGGAAAAGGAGGAAAAAGTAATTACCTCCAGTTGTTCTATTAATAGGTTGGCCCGTTTGTTAAGCTCGTTCATCATAATCATCTTTGCCATTTTAATCTGGTTCTCTGCCTTCCTTTGCGTGAGCTTTATACCGTGGAGCCTGGACAAATGAAAGGAAAAATGAAGACATTTGATTATTGATGGAGATGTCTAAGGGAGTTTAAACATACCGATAGAGACATTGATAGAGTCTGGTACATCTGGAACCTTGAACATCTGTTGAAATCGTTCAAAGGAAGTGATGGATCTTTTCGTGTCTTTAAGCGACACATAAACTATGCTTGTTGTTATAAGAATACCAGCTGTTCACAGTTAAGATGACTAATGGACACCCTTCACTTAACTAGCACAACTGTTAACATTTGCAGCATTATGGACAGGATGTGCACCATTAAGATGTGCTGGTTTATACTGTAAGAGGGTTTATTATCAGAGTCACTAGATCAAGTAAAGAAGTCCTACCTGCCCTGGATCTGTTTGGCTGTGCTCTCTACAGCTGACCTTTTCTCCTCTACACGGGCCATGAGGTTTTGCAGGAGCCAACGCTGGTCTTGTAGAGCTTTCCCAACATGCACCAGCCTAAAGTCAAAAAACTCATATAGTTGTGGCAACAAACAGCCAGCCAAACACCTTTGACTTCTGGCAGAAGTTTAAATAAAACATGTTCGACATCTAGGTATGCCCGATAGCCTATGTTTGTTGATATGTGTGAAAAGCGGCCACCTGTTCTGTCGGCATCTTTGAGCATGTGTTTTGGAGGAGAAATATGGGTGTTTGTGAGGGAGCGTCTTATGTGTGTAGGTGTTTGTGAACGCGGGCATGCATGTCAGTGGGTGCGTGTCCTCCACTCATACCGGTGGTCTTTGTGGGTGGACAGGTGACAGATGCTGCAGGCCATGAGGTCACACGTTTCGCAGAGGAGTTCCAAAGGCTCCTGTTTATGGAGAGGACACATGACAACAGCATGCCCGCAACAACCAGCTCCTGCAGAATGCCATTAAACAGAGGAGAGAAAATGAGCTAATTAGCAGACCCACATTAAGAACACATCATCTGTAATCAAGAGTCACATCTATTAAAAAATATTATAAACATGCAAATGAAAACAACATAACAACAAATGTGTTAATATGAGAAAACAAGCGGAATCTCTGAGTTCTGCAGGTTTCATAAAGATTTAAGCATGTTACATTCATTTTGACCAATACAGAGTAAAACAACTATAGTTGGCCCCTTAAGTCTCTCTCTATCTTGGCATCTTTTATTTTAAGTGGAAAAACAAAGCACATCAAAAGCTTATAAATATTTCTGGACTTACAAATGCATCATTTTTCCAGCGAAAGAAAAGCAGATGAAAATGGAGCAAATCAGAGCAGATCTTTGATCAAAATTCTCATTAAAAGTCCTGCCAATGTGAGGAATGCAACTCCACATATGCTTTTGAGGAGCCAAACCAAATAACAGTTACTGTTTTCACGTGTGCATTCAGAATGACCCACATTTCTGAAACAAACCCACGACTGGACATTCATAAACCATTACATCATATGCTATGCCATGTTTGATGACTGTGACATCTGCCTCAGTGACAGTATTTAAACTGTCATGATGTAAACTTCAATGCATTGTATTGTAGTGTATATAGGTGCTCCTAATTGGCTTCCTGTAGCTGCTTCGATCTGAATCTCTTTTAACCACTATGATCTTTCTTCTTTTAAAAAACTCTTCATAACAATTGGGAATTAGGGAGCAATTTATTTTATTTTATTCAGCTTCAAACATTACAAACAGACCCAAAATAACTCAACCACAGAAGTCTGACTCTGAAAATCAGTCTGTCTGAATACAGACATCTGTGTGATCCCTGAGCTGAATAGCATAAACAAATAAATCAAACATTTTCTTTCCATTCCATTGTACAAATTCTTAATAATACATGATTATCTTTAACCGTTTCTGTGCACAAGTAATTCTGTGACCAGAGACTTAATGCAAAACCCGTTCAGAAATAAAGGGCCTCAAATAACACCTGTCACTGTAGATATACAATCTGTCCATCAGAAGCACTGGCTGAAGCTTTGACAATGTAGGGCAGACAGAGTCGCACTGACTCAATGCAAAGTGAGGCAGAGAGAAAGCACGAGACCACAGGCTCCAGCTTACAAGAGCTCCCACAGCCTCACTGCAAACTGGTGACCGACCACATCCTGCTTCTCACCCGCACTTCTGTTTCTCTCACACTCTACCATTCTCTCTCTCTCTTATCACCTGTTATTTCTCTTTCTATCTTTCTTTCCGCCACTTTATCACTCACTCTCTCATTTTTGGCGTGGATTTGTGGTGTTCTTATCATACGTTTAGCGGATTCAGTATTGTCGTGTCTTAAAGCTCGAGACCTTCTATGAAAAGAAGCTATAGTACGTTTTGGACGGATCGGCCAAATTTGAGCTGCGTTTGCTCAGAGAGTATCAGTTTTAGAAACTAGGTCACATGAAAAATACAACACTACAGTACATCACAGGGGATAATTATTCACGCTTATTACAAAATGCATTATTCATTGTGTTAAAGGAAAGACAAAATAGGAGAGTTAGAAAAATATGGTGCAGAGCTGATAATGTCCAGTGGCTAAGAGCTGAAAAGTGCAAGGAAACAGCAAAGCTGGAGCTAAAAGAGGAAAGTAATTACAGATGGGTGAGAGAGAGAGATAGTCTTGCCTATTTCAGATGCTGATGGTGGGTCTCTCTGCTGGTGCTGCGGGTCAGGGGGTTGAGTGGAGCTTCTTTCGTGCTGGTGCAGGTCTGTGCATTGGAAACACAGCCACTTGTTGCAGAAGGTGCACAAGCTCTGTGCCATTCTGGGCTCTGAACACTCGGAACAGCACTGAAACACAAGAATGGACATATAAAATCGATAAGATTTCTTTTGCATTCAAATAGAAAGGGATTTGTTGACACGCCTGTCAGTCACTGATGAGTGGGCGTCAAACGAGCTTGCCACAACAACTGATCAAGGAGATCTGAACAGATGTGATATGAGGCAGCATCTTTCATGCTTTATAATGATTTAGAAATAAACATTTTCTACACATTGTTATGTAGAAAGCACCACTATCCTGATAGTATTCATTTTGTGTTCTGCACTTGCTGTGCTTTAATTAGTTATTAAATAGCATGGCTGCCCGTTCAAGGGATGCCAAAAATATTCACATTTATATTCCAAGACAACACAAAGATGCCTTATTTACACAAAAAGACAAGGAGCAAAACAATAATGCATTATGCATCACTCATTTGTCGCAAGAAGCCGCAGTTTTGCTGCATGCTTCTCTGACAAACCAAAAGCAATTAATAAACTTGAAACATGCAGAAATTATTCTCTGACAACGTCGCAGGATTGTCTTACCTTCTCCATGCTTACGGCAGGATGCAGATTCCTCAGTACGTGTGTGAGAAAGATTGTGATATCCAGCCAAGCAGCTCTCGCAGCAGTGAAGCAAGGACACAGCAAGTCTCTGACACAGCTCCACACCACACTGTGACAGCTCTACCTGCGGCAGGAAGTAGTGCACACAGCACACTTTAACCCCAGAGGAGTGAACTCCCGAGTGCTCTGCCTCGAATGCCCTCAGCTGTGGCCAGCATGTAGCATTCCTCATTGACTTTTAGCTGCTTCAATCCAAAATGCATCCTACCATGAGCCACCATGATCCTTCTTCTTAAATAAGCCTGTTCATAATAACTGGGAATTTGGGAGGGCTGATAATTATTTTTTTTTCTGGGACAAAATTTCCCCGGCAGCCATTTTTGCCAAAAATGGAAGGGGAGAGGTGCTAGGTGACCTACAATATTTAAGAGAATTGCATGGAGGAGCACACGCGAAGGGTGAGAGATGGTTCGGGGATGAGGGGACACATTTTGTGCCCTCCTTCCTCACATCCTTAGATCAGCACCAGGAAGGGACAGATCCCTCGGGACCGGCCCGCTCCCACGTAACACACTAAAACCGGGTCAGCCTTCTCCAAAGGCCAGATGGGAATAAAGATGTGCTTGCACAATGCCCTGTAAAGTGTGAAATCAATTATGATCTTATCACACTTTTTCTTCTGAAAAGAAGAGCAAGCCATGAAACATTCCTGAAAAATCTTTGATTGTAATGTCACCAAGTTCCTTCATTCCAAGTTCCAACATTTCCTTTACCACGGAAATGTTATACAACCTATGAACACAGGGGGGAACGGATGTGGTATTGTAAACGAATAAAAATGTATGTAACCCAACTTAAATTATAACACATATCAATGTCATGCAAATCCTTCACTATGAAATCACCTCTACTGCGGTGAGTCTGCCTGACAACAACCCCTGCAGCCTGACCTACAAATCTGACAACTCTCTCTTCCTCTAGAGCTGCTCTGGGGAGCTTAAAACCATCTGATTCCCTATTGTGTACCCACAGACCCACTTTAAAACACAATTAGTCTACCCAGCCAGTCTTTCTCTTGTTCTTTGGGCAGACAGGCGTGCCTGCATCGCCACACTGCTGTCTTTGCCTTTCATGCCCATCCATTTAGCTTTTAAAACAGAAAGATCATGCTCTCTCACTCTCTCTCTCGCTCTCGCTCTCTCTCCTTCTTCCTACTGCCAGGGATGACTCCTTTTCTCCACTTAGTGAATTCAGAACGAGTGTCTCTCTGCCTGAGCAAGCACAAGCATCTCTAGAGAAAGTACATTAATAGAAACTTGAGAGGAGGTTCCTCCCCTGGAAGAACACCTTAGTAACATCCATTAAGATCATGGTTATGAGATCATGACAAGAGAACGGCAGATTTGCCCATAGCAAATAGTAACTTCTCACCAATGACGATTCAATTCATTGTGTCTCCATATATTACAAGTGAATGTTTCTATTGGCCATAAATGTTTATATCAGCTGTGCAAATGAAAGTTATGAAAAAAACAAGGGGTATCTGGAATAGTAAATTTATCACAATTACTGTTTATAAGTCAAAATAACCTTTATAGTAATTATACAAACTTAATCTAATGCCAATCTAATGAATTACCTTAGAGATTAGTCTTTCCTTTTTATGTGTAAATCAAGTTGACAATTTGATCTAGTGAGACACAAAACATTTAATTGTGGTTTATTGCAATGCTGCAATATTCCATTAAACAAGCTACAAGAAACCAAACGGTTCTTAAAGTCACGTGATGTAGTGTGAAAACAAACAAACAAACAAGAAACTGCCAAATGCTCTTCAGATACACACTTCAGAATTTACAGAGGCATTGTTTTCTTTGTATACTTAGAAACCCAAAAACAGTAACATTTGCAAATATAATAAAAGGCATTAATTAAGATTTTAAAGGAAAGTGATTTAATATTAAAAAGATAAATTAAAAGAAAATAAAAATGAAATGAAATTTAGATGTATGCTGTACACTGATGTAGAGATAAGTGTGTCTACTCCTGAAGGACAGATTAAGTGACTATGATAATCTACCACAAAGACGTGGCTTTGACAGAACAAACAGAGAAGTCTGTCTGCTGCTGGACATCAGATCAGTGCATAGTGTTAAACAAACATTTCAGCCATGCAGCTTTTTTAAAATGTTATTGCATTAAAGTGCAAAAAATGAAAACATTTGACCTTTATGTCCATTCTAAGCTTTTTATTAACAACAGAGTGAGCTATGATGAGAAAGTATGTGGGCATTAATTCCCATTTAAATGTCAAAACTCTTGAGAATGAAACACAAAGACTGAAACACAAAAAAAGACTGAAACACAAAAAACAATAAAATCTAGTTTAACACTTGCTTGTTTCAAACAACTCTTTTTTACATTATTTTTGTATGTCTCATTATATGTTTATTATTTTTACTTATTTAATACTATCCACTAGCTTACTCGTCTGAAATACTTATTCTTTCATTTATATACTTAGATGATAAAGCTTAAGAACATCTCAAAAAATGCATTTATATGTATACGTTTAGCTGTAATGTCAAAATGCGCACTAGTTCTCTGCGTTTTGGGGAGAATCATTTCGCGCACCTCACAGATGGGATGGGGCTCCACAAAATCCTGCGCAAACTGCCAATATACGTGGCAACATCTGTGATTAATACCGTAATATAGAGCGTTACAGAGAAAAATCACAAATACTGAAAAATAAAATACCGATAAATACATGCACACATAATGATAGTTTGAACCGCACCTTGATTCTCTTGAAGAGGCACAAATCCAAAAACCATCCTCCTCCTCCTCCTCGGCGGCTGAAAGACTATAGCGATTTCGGCAATGCTTCGTGTCTAAACGATCTCATATATCCTTAATTGTTAAGTCTTTCGGCCACAGGAGACTGTATTCATGTTTATACGCTTATGATTTTATTCCCTTAACTGCTTCAGCACTGAAACTGTCAAAGCCAAAACCGAGCTCGCATCTACAGTCTAAATGCTCAACTTTCAATGCACAGTCTCCTACAGATCCACTATATGTTGGCAATATCGAAACAGACACGTAATCAAAGTTATAGCGGAACCGATCGCATTATCTGTCCACCACCTCCTGTATTTTTTCGTGATACGCACCCCGCGTTGCGCACTAAAGTTCTTCACCTTTAAATATCACCAGCATCCACACCAGCAGATGTCGCCTTTGCTTCAGTTTTATTTAGTACAGGTAAGGAAATAGCGAGTATAAACGCGAGACTTCGCAATGTGATTCTTTTGGTTTGAGCTGTCAGCAATAGTGCTCATGAGTAACAAGCAATAATTATGACATCTTTAGGGTTAGATGTTTATTTTACTTTCTTTATATACTGTTCTTAGTGTGTGTGTGTGTGTGTGTACATATGAATATATGTATGTACACACATATATATTAATGGCATATATAGCTGCATTTCACTTTTCTGCACAGCACGTAGTAAAAAAAATAGACCTGTCCAAACGTTGTTGCACATGACTCTTATTGTCTTTTTCTGAGATCAAAACTTTTCATTGGCTGTACCCAATACAAATATTTGCAAAGCACACATATTCAGAACACATTTAATGAGGTGTACAATTTTCTTTAATATAACAAAATTGTGTCAAGTTTAGAACATTCCCAGTGTATATTTCATTGTGGCTATTATGAAGGTCAAACCAAAAGATGCTAATGTTGGACAGATAGCCAAAGTAAACTGCTTCTGTGGTGATGCAGCTAAACATTTTGGAACAAAGCTGATCATTAACAGACATTTGATTTGAATTAACAGAAAAGCTTTATTGTTTACTTTATTTCTTATAAAACACAGCAAATATAAGGTAATTATACTCTTCATGTGTTAATAAATGTACAAAATACAGTTCATGGGAAAATTCTAGCGTTAAATACCACACAGCCATTCTACATGCACCTCTCATAAGTTTCCATTCATACAAGCTCATCCAGCTCAACAGTTATCTCTAAGGTGGAGGTTATACTGTAACATAACCTTTCATTCTCTCAAGTACCATCCTGTTATTACTCTAGTGTGACATAGAAGGTACCAGGAAAGCTAAGGTACAGAGCTACATGTGAGATACAGCACAGCTTTAATAAATATGTACAAAAAACATAAACGTCAACGTAACAAGTACATCAACAGACATGACTTAGCCGTGTTAGGTCTTCAGATGAAGGAATTGTAGAAAATGTCCACAGTTTTTGGTTTCACGATAAAACATTTTTTAGTTTATTTCCTAAAAAAAGATTAAACATTTATGTATTGAGTTATATTTTGTAAAGCAAGGCCTGATATGAATTTGGCACATAAGTGCTGTTCTATACCCACCTAAACCCTTCAGGAATTTGTTGACTCCACTCTGCTCTGTGTCTGGCAACTCTTCCAGATACAGTTCCACTCTCTGCTCGAACAGACCTGTTTAGTAACAATCACAAACAATTGACTCATTATTTCCTGTGAAAACCAATGTTTGCGATGACCAGAAGGCGGCAGTAAATATCTAAATTCAAACAACCCCCCAACCACCCCCCAAGAGGGCGACACAAGTGGCTTATAATTACACTGGGTGTGGGTTTCAGAATACAGTCATAATGGCCTGAGACTTATAGGACATCACGGCTTAGGAGAAGCTTTGTTGTTAACAGACCAAGCAAGATTTACCTTTGGCTCTACACTTCCTCAATTCTCTATCCTGGATAAATCCGGCAAACATTTGGGACTCCATAAAGACACCCAGGAATCGACGGATGCTCTTAGAAGCCACAGACTTGCGGAAGGCTTCACGCTGGAAGATGCGCTCGCCTTTTTCTCCCTGGGTAAGAAACAACGAATAGTGTCCGATGGTCTCCAGGAAAAAGCGGATGAAAGCCTCTGATACCACACTGTTCAAAGTGGTGGTGCACTCTAGGGGGCAGATGATATAGAAAAAGTTCATTATTTAATAACACTTAATGGAAGTGCACATCAAGATAAACTGAGACGTCCGGTTGGCCATTTATGTTTCTATTAGTAACGAACACAAAAATATGAAAGTCATTAAACCAGATCTGCATCCAGTAAAGTTAGATTTGGTTTGTTTTTTATGGTGGATTTAAAAAAATCAAAGACTTTCAACAGGAAATAAAACATAGTGAAGCCAGATGTTGTGCTTCATGTTATAACAGACCCCTTTGCTTTATGTTAACAGTGTTACAGAGGGAGCGTACGTTTAGTGACGTACAGTACAAGCATACACATCAGTCAGCTCATTATAATGATACAGCATTTGGCAAGGCCAAAATGTTGAACTTTTACCTTCATCTGATTCGCTGTCTGAGTCTTCACTGATGATGTCATTCCTCCGTTCCAGGGCTTGTTCGAGAGCGGCTTGAAGTTTGCGTGGTAACAGTGAGGCCTCGTCATCCATCTGTGTACATAATATTAGGATTAACTTGCGACACTTTTTTCTGGTTTGACGTATTTGTTGTGACTCAGCATTCAGTGCTTGTTTACACTGTGGTTCCTCTCAGGTCTTAACGACCACACGCATTCAGTTGCGGTCATCCGAAATGTAGACACTGCAGCTGGCACTACAGCCATGGGATAGTTTATCAGTTTTGTGTAGAAAGATTGTTTATGGACAAACCTGTCTGATGAAGCGATCCGTCCCTAAATCCACCATCAAAGCCTGAAACATACAGAGAAACATTATATGTCTGCTGTCTGGTTTGATTACTGAGCATCTGAAACATTGAGTGGCATCATTCAGTGTTTAATCACACAGTTGTTGTGGGAGCCTCACACATCATAACATTTCCAGAAGTTGATTCACAACAGATGGAGCCTGACAACCGATTAAACCCACAGTGTTAAAAACATCAAGCATCATAAAATGGTGTCCATCCAGATGTTTTTGCTGCAGAGGGTCACTCCTTAGGGACATTACAAGTGTCCAAAGGGCAATTTTAGAAAAGTACTGGTGACTCCTGCCAAACACACTATGTGCCAAAGACTAAGCAGGGACCAAGCTGGCAATGTCCTATAGTCAGCTGAGAGCAACACTTTCCCAAGACAAGTTTAGAGGGGAGAAAACAACAGACTGGCCGAACAACATGCTGAGCTAGGCTTAGGAAGCTGACGCCACATTAAGAATTCATACAGAGGAGTTGGCTAATTTTTTGGACATGTTATTTTACTTAGTATGTTTCTCACTCATTCCAAACAACTTTCTGAATCTGGGAAAATGACTCCCTGTATTATAATGTGAGAAAACAGCGTAAGGGTTCAGTGTTGAGACAGCTCAGCCAATGTGACCGTATTCATTGGAATCTGATGTCAAGATCTGGGAAACATCATGCAGAATAACTTCTAAGCTTCTGAGAGCTTTTCTTAGTAATAGAGGCATGTAATAACTGCATGTACGGTATCTACTGATATAATACACTGCAAACACAGTTCCTGAGGTGATGAAACTCAGTTCCCTCCCCAGATCTGATGACAGATAATCAGATGTTCTAGTTTCATTAGGGCTGGTACACAGCCAAGCACACATGTATACACTTGACAAGTATCGTATTACATCAAATATAATAGGTGACAACACCATAGCTGAGAGTTACGATGTTTGTGACAGCATGTGGGAGAGATCTTAAAGGATGGCTGATGTCCGTACCTCCTCCACGGGTAGTTCCTTGAGTTTGGGCAGCGAGCTGGACAGAATCCCCACCAGGAACGGCGTGGGACAGCAAACGATGTCTACCATGGAAGTGGGCAGCACAGGAATGAAGGTGTGCTGCCAGGAGAACGGGTAGAGCAAAGCCACCACAGCATGAACACAGCTAGAAAGAGTACTGCAGAGAAACACAGAAATACACAATCAATCTTCTGAAGTTCACACAAGTTCACACCTTCTTAGAAAATCCTGCTCTGGAAGAAGTACATTGAGCCCAGAGTTTCAAGTTTGTTCTGGCTTTACAGAGGGGACAATGGAATATGTGATTATGAGAGCATTCAAGTAAAATAGCCAGTGGCTTTCATTAGACTCAGCAGAAGTGCTACTTAAATGACATTTCCTGCTATATTATTTACATAGCATCAGTGGCATTCAGGGCACCAGATATATAAGCCCCTGTGCAGATAATGAAAGCTTTGGTAGAACATGATGTGAAAAAAGGACACATGATCATTGATATGATCGTTTTTTATATCTAAACAGCAGTGTGCTGAAATTGATGCTTCAAGTCCGGCACAAAATGTTCGGTTTAAGTTCCAAAACACTGCAAACATAAAGATCAAACTCCCCGTATCTGCCATTGATCCAACAGGCCCCAGAATTGGTTGAGCCAATGTTGTTATGTCTGTCAGTGTCAGACTACACACAGACTGCAACTGATCACTCACAAAAAAGCCTTTAAATATAAATGACTGGCCCAACCTTGACAACTGATGCAGTCATCCATATTATCAGACAAACTTTAGCTGCTTTCTATAAGTTGACAAAAGTTAATCTCTATCAACTGCATCTGTGGTGAACCACAGATAATTTTACCAAAACTGAAAATGTGCTGAAAATTTAGAGGAAGCATAGCTGTTAAAATTTTAGAACTGTTAAAACTAAGGTACAGAGTAAAAATTAATTTGTTTTTTGTATTTTAACTTGAATTTACCACAGAAAATTTATTTAATAATAAATTCTTTGTACATAACTTTGTAGTTGTCTACATTACTTAATTGCTAGTTGTAATACATTAAAGGTGTCGAAAATGTCTTGTGACAAAACAAAGGGTAAAATGTTCCCACAACACAATCAGCCAGTCAATCAGGTTTTTCAAAGTAACTTGTATTTAAATTGGTTCATCAGCTACCACTTGAGGCCATGGTGCTACAGATTTTTTAATGAGTAGCTACTGCGCTGTAAGCACATGCATTCATTCTCATTTAAACAAAAGTTTGCATATCACATTTCTTAGAGCCTTAAATTACTCAATGACGTTGAAGCAGCCATGAGATCTCACAGCTAAGGCTGAGCGCACAGTCGCAAATAGCACACTGTCCTTCTCACGGTCCCCAGCTTGTTAATAGTGGCTGACCCTCCTTTCTCTCCCTCTCTGATCTCCATCTGTCCCATCCACCACACAGGCCCACATATACAGAGACAGAGAAAATAAACCATCAGAAATGCTCTGACTCCAGCCATGAATTACAGAGGATCAGCACTGAAACCAGTGATAAACTCTGGTATGCTGACAGTAAACTAAAGATAAATGCAGCTATACTGCTGTTGAACATAAAACAACCTCTTATTCAACGCATATTTTTTGCTTTAAGGAGCAAGAAAACGGTTTTCTTTTCATGATAAGTACAAATCACTAATTAAAGCTATTTCCAACAAAATGAAATAGCTGCAGCTTATGTGCCAGGTCCCAAAACAATTTGCTGAACAAATTTGATTCGGGAATTCACATTTTTAGTGCAAATTCTGCAAATGCAATTAGCAAAAATTAGTCGTTCATATATGTAATCAAATCAAAATATTAAATTTCATTGCCTGTATTTAAAGGACTACAGGAGATGTCTGAGTTTCTGAGTGTGTGAGTGTGCATCCTGCATTCTGGCATGTTCACACTGGGAATAGAGGAAAAGTGATTTTAAAAACCTAGCCACAGGCAGGACAGGAATATTCTGATAGCTGATACCTGGAATGTCAGCATTACTTAGACCTCAGAGGCATGTACTCATGGGAAAAGGAGAAGATGGAATATTAGGCCAGTCCAAACACTGCTCTACACTGTCTGAATCCTCCAAGAACTCAACAACATGGGCTCAGAACTGCTGCTCAGCTACTGTGACTGGATCATCAAACAGAAATGGTATGCAGCTATTTTTATGTGCTTGTGTTTGAATAACAGTTTAGTGAACTAAAAAGGAAGCACATACTTGTTGGGCAGTTAGTAACAGATTTGATTGTTTGACTGTAGCCAAAACATCAAAAAAAAAAAAAAAGATACAACAGAAGTATATAAAAACACATTGTAATGTAATCAGTTTCCTTATCTTATATACAAAAATAAATCACTGGTAGATCTAACCCTGTATATGGCTGGTTCAAACTGCCCTTACAAACACCAGCAAATCACTGCTGTTGTTTGCAGTGGCCGTGTGACAATGACAGTTTATGTTTTCCAACATTCTAAATGCAACAGCCAACCTCAGAATGTTTGCAATGTTTGTGAGAGTTTGTGGAGGCAGCGTGATGCAGCCTTCAGTCTAACAGATTTGATTCAAAAGATTCTATTCTAAAAAAGAATAATTCACAACAGAAGCAGCTCAGGGGTGAAAATACAGGAGTCAGCTCGGAGCCAAAATACATATGGTCTCATTTAACTTTCCAAACTGAATTGGATAGATTCTCATGGGCAATACTGCATCTTTCATAACAACAATGAGAATGTTCAAAGAGACTTGTTCAAAGTTAGTTTATATATTTAAAGGAGCTTCTGCATGTTTTTCTACATGCTGCACGTCACCACTGGATATTCGAGGAGGCAAGAATGCAAAGTTTATGCAAGAGTAGTTTGTTCCCACCATTATGCAATATAAGAACCTTTTTCTGTGATAATAAGAGACCAGCATTTTGAATTTAAATAAGACATAAAAGCTGAACTGAAACATCTATTCAGGGCATAAAAATATATATATTGCATAATACCCAGTTCACTTAAACAAAAATTGACAGTTTTAATTTCTAAATATCTCTAAATGTCTTTAAGAATTTAAATTCTAATGGATTTTATCAACAAGTTTCTGGCCATCTTGGAAACAGTGTTTTTCCTGAGGGCTTCCTGCTTTCTATTCTATTCTCTGGTACTATTCCTCCACCTGTCTGTCTGTGCTCTGACTCAACAACAATGTTCTTACTACAGGAACAAAGCAGCAGCTACACCTACATTTGCACACACATTGTACGCAAGACTGGGGAAGTGATTTAGACATGACAAAAATAGATCAAAACCAGGCCATAAGTCAAAGAGTTTAACCCCTTACTGCCATTGAACGACTATTTAAAACAATACAATCATGCACTACAGGAATTGCAGGATAGCAATCTAAGAGCAGTACTTAAAAGCAATTGTATTAATGTATCTAACTGATTGTAATATTGGGWGATGAATTTATTTAATTAATAATCAAATCTGTTTTCCACGAGGAAGTCACTCAGCAGCTTGATTGAAGAGCAGATGTGTTACCTCAGCAATTATACAGCTAATAGAAAAGTTTGCGACTCAAACAGTTACAAGAGAAACTTTACATGCTACAACAAACTTTTATCTTTGGTAAAGCTTTACAAAGCGAGGAAGCCCATAGAGTGTGGAAAGGGTTAAAAAACGAGAGCATGTGAAATCCCAAGAAAGGCATTTCCTAACATGGAGTGAGTTTTATTTCTGTCAGATCCTAAGCAGTAGATATACAATACAAGCCGCAGAAGCATACATCATATGCAATGTTGGCAGAGATGTTTGGATTTAAGCTTGGATTGCAGTGGCCTTTCCCAGGAGAGCTATGTTTTTGATGTGGGAGAAAGGAGAGTTTTCTACCTTAGTCTATTACTGCACATAAACAACCCAAGGTTGCTGAGAAACACACCTAGGCCTAAACCAGATTCCACCAATCCACCTATCCTGTTTTTAACAGGGCCAAACCCATGGAATGTCGATAATTAGCTTAAGAGCATATTATGTTGTAACTAGAGCTCTATCTATTATGAAATGCGTGTGAGTTCAATACAGCCACATAAGTCCATTCAAACCCATTCGTAAAGAGCAGGCTTTGAAAAGGGTACTTTGAGCAACAAAAGAGAACATACTACTTTTGTCCTGTTCATTTAAAGATAAACATGCTGTTTTGCCATTCCAAGTCAAATATTCATAAAAAAGTAAGAATTGAACCTGTGGTGCTCCACAAGTGAAGAACCAGAGGTCAAAGGGAAGGTTTCAAGCATAAAGCAAAAGCAGATTCACAAAAGATTCACAAAAAACTGTAATAGCACGGACTAAATCAGACAACACTGTGTGCACTGCTAAGAAAAGTGTTTAAGACCATAAGCTTCAAACCACCTCATCTGCAAATGAACGTGTTCTAATTCTGAGATAAAGCGAATCGCGTTATCTGTCACCCAGTGACAACTCAACCACCAATTAGAGGATAGAAACGCAAAGTCACTCACACAGGAAGTGCATTCCTTCCCTTCACAGTAACTGCCCACCCCACATACCCCACTGCTGTTTGTTTAAACAGACTGATGATTTGTGGAGATTAGGCTTGCACAAATAACCTACTCCCTAATGAGCCTCAATGCCCGGCCACAAGCTTCTGTGACCGAGCGTGAAGGTGCGGAGGGGGGTGCAAAAGCCTCTGGGGACCTTAACATCTATCTCATCGGTCCCTAAACAACATCCAGTAGCCTAACAAAGCCCTGTCTCTGCCCTGACCCACTTCTGAATTTAGATTAGCAGGCACTCCTGGGAGTTTAGCCCAGTGTTAGAGGGTGTGGTCAAAATATGCCTCCCCTGATTAATTTAGCAGTGGAGCAGCCGCTGGGTCACCGTCGACCAAAACCACAGTGGAAGGCTGCTATTTAACAGATGAGCTGGTTGGGCACTGACAAACAAAACTGAACTGGGCTCGAAAATCGCTATTTTCTGCCTAGCTAAGCTAAGACAGCTTGGCTGGAGCATTCGGACCAATACTATGATTGGTATTCCATTCACAATCCCCACAGTCTCTGACAAATACAGAACGATGTTTTCCTATACTTTGATGACCACTAACTTCAGTTTTTAACTTGAGAATTTTTGTCATGATGAGAAAAGAGTAAGTCTAAAAAACAAAGACTACAAAAACAAAAACACAGTTACGAGGAGAAAGACATGACCCAACAAGATAAAAATCTTTTTCATTTGGAGCAGATGTTATTCTACAGGCTTTGAACGAGCAGATGGAAAAATGGAAGTGACATGGCACATCAGTGAAGGAAAAGGTTATTGAGAACATCTGCTGTTAGCCCACACTCAGACTGCTGTTGTCACAGTGGTCAGCATGTTATAGAAACACTGCTCAGTTTGGGAGGACTGTTTGACCATGTTTGGTCTGAAAAAGCAAGAACTTTCTCATGGGAATGAATAGTGTTATATGAGATTATATGCTGCCTGTGCTTCACAGTTAAAATTTATCTACTCGAAAGCTGCAGTCACATTCAAACAACATCCAGGCAATATTCAGACAACATTCTGACAACATCAAGGCAAATCAGCTGTCAATTAGACAAATAATCAAACACACAGGTGTCTCACCTGAGCTTGTCAGCCACAAAGATGACCCTGCGTTCCAGCAACAGAGAGGCAAAGACACGAACCACCTGTCGTACACTCAGACAGGAGAACAGACTTTCAAAGTCCACATGCTCTAGTCTGGAGTCCATGGGTCTCCTTAACTCAATCACCTAAGAAAAATACAATACTATATATTAAACTAAGGGGCAACAGTAATGTTGTAAAAATAGAGATTGATTGCTAGCCCTAATTAAATAGCCCCTATTAGAAGTGTTAAAAACAATAAGGACATGTTTACAGCATATTTGATTCTGTAATGTAACATTATTTCCGGGAATTTTCAGGCAGTATTGTAGGATTGCTGGTTTTAGCTATATAGATTTGATTGTATTTAAAAATTAAGACTATAATACTACTGGTAATATTGTTTTGCTGGCACACGCAGCCTTATTTATGTCGTCTGAAAGGTAATTTGAATTTTGATTTTATGCTGTCTTCAAGCATTCAGTACAGCGTAATAAATCTTACACTAATCCACAGCAGATAACAGAGCAGTCTATTTAAATGGAGGAAGGATCTAACCTCATTTCCTGCTCCAGGCAGGAAGGTTTTGACTTTTATGGTTTTGCCCGGTGCTGGGAAAGGAGATTCCATCACACTCCTCATAAAAGGATACACCAAAGCAGCCGAGATCCCTCTCCTCCTCTCCACTTCATCCAGGATCTGCGAGAAAT
>JAZGTK010001191.1:1470-43691 GCA_036877625.1 Ambastaia sidthimunki | reverse complement strand
TTTAGCAAAAACCATTTAGCAAAAACCATTTAGAAAAACGGTAGGCTCCAGTGTGGAGGTAGAGGCTGAGAGACCGCCAAACGCTCTTTGTCTGTGCAAAGAGCGTTCATATAGCTTGCTCTTTTGCAGCTCAGCCTGTTCATGGAAGGGCCAATCGAAGTTCAATTTAGCTACAGCCAAAGTAACAACCTTCAAAAACTCCTGATATTGCAGGGACTGAGAGGACTCATCGACGCTCTCTACATCCACTTCATCCATGGATGAGAGGCAGAGAGTCGAGCCTGCTCCCCGGGGGGGAAAAACCACAAAACGGGCTTCAGAACCCAAAGAGAGAGTGGAGGATCTGGTGGGTGAGGAGCGAGATACACCAGATACATATGCGAACGCAACGAGCGCAGCCGCTGCTCTGCCTCAGCAAAGCGGGGCCAGCGTCGCGAGAAACCCTAGCGAAGGCTTCCTCCTCAAAGAGAGCCTTCCGGGAGTGAAGCAATCGCATTGAAACCCGCTCGCAAGCGGGCAGTCAACTCTCTCAAGAGGTTATTGAGCGTGCTTCGTTCCCAAAGACACAACACATAAACCGCGTGTATCCCACCCGTGGATAGTCTTTCTATCGCGTGTGAGGACGAACGCACGGTCTACAATGCTGAATGTTATGTTCTACCCCCTTAAACTTGTCTTTTGCTTTAGGCATTTTAACTCTATGACAAGACAACATAGAAAAATAGTGACAAACAATTTCACACAGAGCGCTTCGCTGAATGACAGAAACTACCGGTTTGCTCAGTGCATGCGCTTTTAAGCTTCCTGGTCGTGATGTCACCCCGTCTGTGACGTATCGCCCTCCCAAAGCGTTTTGACGCAGCTCGAGTTCCTAAAAGGGAACCACATACAGATCAAATATCTAGACCACCCGGCCACATTTGTCTGTTTATTTACAGCTTGGAGTGAATTTAGAAATGATAATCTCTTTTTTTTCTATTGTACTAAAGAAAAAATGTTAAAGAACCCTCTAGTGTTTAATAGTTCAAGTTCAAGTTTATTTATAAAGCGCTTTTCACAGTGGCACATTGCTGCAAAGCAGCTGTACAAATGACAATGAAAAATATCCATGGATATTTACAATGTAGTTCTAAAACTTGAAAATAAGAAAAAAACAAAAAATATAGTATATATATATGTGTGTGTGTGTGTGTGTGTGTGTGTGTGTGTGTGTATATATATAAACATAAAATACAAAAATATATACATATAAACATGCATACACATACACCCACAAATACACATATGAAAGAGTTGCAGATTGATAGAATTAATAAATGATACTATTATTAAGTGATACTATTACAGAGTTTCCTAGGTAAGTTGTCTAAGCTATCGGAGCAGACTCCCTGTAAGCAAGCCAACAGGGCGACAGTGGCAAGGAACCAAAACTCCAGTGATTGATAAATGGAGAAAAAGACCTTGTGAGAAACCAGACTTAACAGGGAGGGCCAGTTCTCCTATGGCACTTAAAAGCTGCGATCTGTAACCATGACTACGGCTGGTTAAAAGAAAAGCTGAATGTTTAAGTGATAAAAAGGTGTGAATGAGGACATGAAGTTGGTGGTTTAAAATATAGGAATTGATGTGGAAGGCGGTAATAGCATAAAGTTACTGATAGCAGCCCTAACAACAATCTGCTGTTACATTGTGGACTGTATGCTGATGTTTAAAAATGTAGATGAGTGGTTTTACATAGAATCAAATAGCAACCGAGCAGATTAGCATTAAATTAGGAATGTAAAGTGTAAGACCATCACTTTGAGTGGGCCATGTAAATTGTGCCAATCAAAATGTAAATTGTGCCAATCGCAAAATGTAACTCGGTATCTAATGTGTTCTGAAAGCTACTGGATTTAAAAAAAATTAACACTTTTTTTTATTGTTTTCAAATGCATAGCACAAAACAAACAAATCAATATGTACTTTAAAAATACAAATACAAAAAATACAAACATTTTAGGGCTATTGGTCTTTAATTAGGTAAACTGAGAAAGAACATTTAGGAGCATGTATTCTTCTGATGCCCATAATTAACAATATCTAAATCACCATTTATAAGCACTTCATTTAGGTGCATTTAATTTTTGCTAATTAACAACTAATTGCTAATTTGCTAATTTTACATAAAAAGAAATTAATGTACTTTTGTGAAACTTAACCGAAAAGCCCCCTTGTGTGCAATTTCATTGAAGAAGAGGATTCTCTCGCTTGTGTGCTGGGGGCACAAAAGATTCTGAAGTACAAACCACTGAGGCATTTCTCAAAAGATATTTGTTTTCCACAGAAGAAAATAAAGCCATTTAGGTTTAGAATTACATAATTTTTGTATCATTTTATTTTTGGCCAGATTCTACAGGTCATGCTTCACTTTGATTCAAATAGACAAAATGAATCAGTTTGCGTGTCTGCACAGGTGTTGTTCGGGTTGATTATGGAGATGTCTCCTCTCGGAAAGCATTAAGAGAAGCTCTGAAGTGTAAACCCTTTTCATGGTACCTGGAGAACATCTACCCTGACTCTCAGATTCCACGGAGATATTACTCACTTGGAGAGGTAAGCAACTCTAAATGGTTTTCTTTCCACATAATGTCAAGAGAAGTAAAATAATAATATAAGAATAAATAAGTTCCTGTCCAGTCACTATTGTGATTGATGTACTTAGCATTCCAACAGCACCTCACTGCGGTCTGCTTCACATACTTTCTGCTGCTCATCATAAACCACACAACCATATCTATATGATGTACATTAAATAATGCTGATCTCACACTGTATAAAACAGACATACCATAGATTCAGACAAGCTTAACATCATTTTTGGAATGAATACTGTAGATCTTGCTAAACTGAAGAGTTTGTAGGGTAACAATTTAGTGTCTGTGTTACACGTTATATGTACTTACTATAGTAATAACAGTATTTATGCATAATTACACGCAATTAACCCTAAACCAAACAAAACCCTAATCCTAACCCTATAGTAAGTAAATGTTATTATTACTTAGTACTTAAATGTATAATTACACTGTAACAAGGGCACCTTAAAATAAAGTGCAACTGTTTGTAGATGTGGTTCTTTTCTCCATCTACTACTAATAAGTTTACTGACAGAAATGAACAAGAAACACCATTCAATTGTCAGATGGTCACTTTAATGAGAAAGTTTATGATGTCATGATCTTGGGTGGTTTTGTGCTTCACATAAGTAAGTATTGTAATGTTAGTTTGTTTAAAAAATTTTAAACAAGATTTTTGTAGTAGTTTTGAGTTGTAAATAACAGCTAATCACATGATGTTGGCTTTTCTGCATTATCATGTTTACCTTCTACTTAGCCATATGTCTTTGACACTATATAGTAATAACAGGATGTATACCTCATGCTCTGACACAGGGCTGTCAAGATCCTGTCAAAAAAGACTAAAAAAACCTACATGGATGACATAAAGCCTAAGGGCAATATTGAATTGTAAAAAAGACATTTTCCTTTTGTGTTTAGATCAGAAATGTTGAGACCAACCAGTGTGTGGATAACATGGGCCGTAAAGAGAATGAAAAGGTTGGTTTCTTCAACTGTCATGGGATGGGTGGCAACCAGGTAAGAACGTTTAATAATCTCCACTAAGATTTTCTTTAATCTGTTGCTATAAAGACATTCCCTTATATCTGTTTAAATTGCATTTCAGCAATGAAATTATAAATGAATGAATACAGTGTAAACTTTCCCAATATTAATTCTCAGCAAATCAACCTCTCCTGCAGGTATTCTCATACACAGCTGATAAAGAAATCCGTACAGATGACCTGTGTCTAGATGTATCACGGCTCAATGGACCTGTTGTTATGCTGAAGTGCCACCACATGAGGGGAAACCAAATGTTTGAATATGATGCAGAGGTACATAATTTATTAGCATGTCACACAGAATATAACTTAACCTGAGCAACACTGAAGTAATAAAGCATATTACATTACCACCTAAAGTCAAGTGTCCTATTAAATTTACCCACACCCAGGCAATAGACCAAGTTGAAGGTGGTGTAACTAAGGCCAAAGAAGTTCATGGTAACAATATTTTCACTGTATCTATTATTAAAAAAAACAATAATGGTATCAGTTTATTTTTTATTTTTTTTATTTAGTGTTTTTTGGCCAATGAATCAAGTTCAATGAGTGTGAAGAGGAAGAAAGAGCAACCATTGTGTCTCTTAAGGCAAAATGTTAAAGGGGTGCAACAGCACCACCTACTGCGTTGGAGTGTCAACCAAACACTGTTGCAAAATTATTCACAATATTATTCAGTGTGTAGTAATAACACAGTATTAGTAATCATGTTTATTAATATCATCATTATAGCTAATACTGGTATATTTTTTTTGCGCTTTTTAAAATGGCCAAGAAAACGGTTGAAAAGAGCAGCTTTTGACATTCTTTAAAAAGAAGGACTTTGAAGCTGAAAAAGGTGGAACTCAGAAATGGTCATTTGAAATACTTTATTAACGCAATAAATTCCGTGAAGCTGTGGTTAACAGTGCATTTAGAACAGATGACAGTAACTACTGACTGGCATGGTACAGAGAAAAAAATCTATGAAAATCAATGGCTGTTTGGTTACTTACATTCTTCAGAATATCTTTATGCATTCAAGAGTAGAAAGAAACTCATACAGAAACAACATGAAGCTGAAACAACATTTTGAAACAACATGAGTCTGAGTAAATGATAATAGGGTTTTTATTTTTGAGTAAACTATCTCAAAATTTTAAGATTTTGACAATTGCATGTTTAAATGCATGTTTTGTTTTGATGGCTCCAAGTTTATTTGATGAAACATTTTTAACATTTAAACCATTTTAATTAATTTCTGTTAGAATTTGATTCTACACTTGAACACTTGATTGGTGTGGTCAGGTGGACCACACGGTTTTTTTATTCAACCGCTGGTTGTGCATGACTGATACTGCACAATACATTTTGCATGTCTACCTTCTTTGACATGTTCAGTTCAGTCCATGGATCTCTTCAGATACGTCACTGTGCATCTCCTCAGGACTGTAGTTAAGGGCCAGTGCTCTAAACCACCAGGTGGTGCTACATATCACATTATATTTCCACCCCCACTGTTCATGCTTTGACAGTGCTGCTTTATTTTTAGAATGTCTCAGGGTACAAAGCTGATCCAGAATCAGATTTCGTCCTTGTCTGGATATTGATCACAAGTCCTAAGCCAGAACTGTGTCTCTGTGATGCTGTGCACTTACTGACACTGGAAATGGGCTTAGTATTGACACTGATTAGCTCTTCTTTCTGTACATTTCTTAGTATGTGGGCAAGTGGGAATATGACTTTAAGGTAAGACAATCTAAGCTGTGTTTTGGTAGTGGTGTTCGTGAATTAGACTTCCAATATATTTGAGTGGTACACTGTGAATTGTTGTAGTTGAGTTGTAGGCCTGTTCATGTTATTTAGTGTGGTGGTATGGAGTAATATATTCATTTACTATGCACATAACATCCCCCTCTTAAATTTCTACGAGCCTTTGTGGACATTGATTTTCTGTGACCGTAACATAATCAATACCTGAGATTCATTACAACATTCTCAGGATATCAAGAAACACATATCACATACACCACAATTGGTGTTTGTTTACAAAGCAAAGTAGGCCTTACTATAGCCAGCATTGTTTCTATCAATATCTTCTACTGTTAATATAAAAGATTATACCCTTTGCCAGCCGGGTCGATTCCAATGCTTATATCTTCAAATAAATGAGTTTTTCATTTGAAAGAGGACATTGCACTCCAGCTGTAAGGGACCTGAGTGCTGAATCGCAAAGAGGCTGTAGAAATCAAACGCCAGCTAAAAATAGAGCTTTGATATTGGACACTGGGATCAATTCAGCCCATAGTTTCATTTCCAAATGAAGTGCATTATATTTATTCTACAACTCTGAGATTTATGCTGCAGATCTTTATTTTGATCATTTGATGGAAATTATACTAATATCATTGCCCATTTTCACTATTAAAATGTTATTCTGATCCCCAAAAATTTGATTTTATTTCAAAATTAAATCACTTAACAGAAAGATTAGCAACCAGAAAAAAAGGTTCTTTACACTGCATGAGAAAATTAATGATTTGGCTTTATCTTTATCCAGTAAAGCATCTGGTAAAATAATGTGCCCTTTGCATAGTACTTTGTGACTTTTGCACAGTACCTTTGTATATATACCTTTTTTTTATCATCGTCACACCTGGTTTATTGTCATATTTCATTCCAACTATCAGAAACGCACCTTCCTTCACATAATCACCCAGTCATGTTTGACCATCAGTCGGCTGGAGGATGGAACATATGGCCCAACGGTGGAGTACTGTGATGATAGCCCCCTACAGGCTTGGGTTCTTCGCAACTTCACCCGTCTGGAGGTCTTTAGAAAGATCTACTACAGTCCAACTGATTACATTCTATAACTACCACAACTTCCTTTTCATGCCAGGTCAGTGCTGACAGAATCAGTGATGCAACTTAAAACCCCCCCCCTAAAAAAACTTTTACGAAGTAGCCCATAGATGGACGTAGGCAACAAATATTTATTATAGTAGCTAAAGTAGCCTATGATGTATGAGCTGTGGTGTAAGGAATTCTTTTAAACAAATTTGCAGCTTTTGTGGGGATTTTTGTGGAATGGTCAGCATGTTTCCTATAGCTTGAGAGGCATCTTGCATATGTTTTGGTGTTTAATTAAACGGTTACTTAATAATTATATCTGGCTAAAGGTTAACAGCTATAATCATCTTATCAACTCTAGTTATGGTATTGGATATGTAACAGTGCAATTTATGGGTTGGACTAAAATCTAGTTATTCTCATGCCCAAAGTATTATTGCAAAGTGACTGCAGCATCACGAACTAAGCAGAGGAGTTTAGAGTTTAATCAGTTTAATCTGTCCAATCATAAAAGTGAGTTAATCATTCTGTTAATTGTATTGGTGATTGTTATAGGGCCGCACATACTGTACAACACAAATGAGAGTTGAAAATGATCCTTTCACACGCATTGCTGTTAATATTCAATTAGCATTCTGTTGAATAGTGCTCTGTGCTTTGTTAAACTGCTTTGTTGTTATTGTAATTAGGCCTTTAAGCCTAAAGTTGGTTTGTAAGCTCTGGTTCTGCTCTATATTCAAGGCAGTTTTTCATGCATTTAGGAGCAATTACCGCTGACCTTTTGAAAGAAATGAGAGAGGACAGCAATTCAAAGACGCACAAATGCAATAACGGGTCTGCTAGACATATGTATTGCTATCTTTAGAAACTTCACAACACCCCTATGTCAAATAATTTTTTTTTGTAATGAGTTATTACATCAATATTTTATTTTGATATGAAAAATTGCTGACAGCCAGCACAGCCACCTACACAAGCTATTATTAAGAACGATCAGAGAAGGCGGTTTCATTCGAGGTTGATTATCTGTTCTCTGTGGATTAAAATGGACCTGTCTTTGTTTACAAGCTTCTTTTGAAGTGATCTCATTGTAAAAGGTTTCTTTCATGGCCTGGGCCTTCGCAGACAGACCCTTTGTATTAACACGCTCTTATGGTCACACAGCAGCTGTGCTCATCACAAACAGAATGAGGGTTGTTGTTGTTTTTCATATATTGTCAAAACCCTGAATTTTAATGGCCACTCCAGGACTTTTAATCTGCATTTCCATTTTTCATTGTATGTTCAGCCACCAATGTTTCATCAACACTAGTGTTTTTCGCTTGTGTTTGTCACTCAAAGGTGTTTTGTCCTCTGACTGGTGCACATGAAAAACACTAATATAGGGTTTTATATATTAGCCCTAACCCTAACCCTTAACCCAAAATTCTGTTCCAAAAACAGAAATAGATACAAATGAGACAATTAGCCATCAGGAGTTTGGAACTATAAAATAAATGTAGATTATATAGCTAGGATGAAAGAATGTTGTTTAAACTAATATTTGTGTCTTAATAAAAAAGACATTTTATCTGACAAATCTTGGCTCAGTTTGTGACATTATTGAAATCTCAAATTATAGTGAAATCATTTGAAATATTTGACGCTGGAGATTCTTCATTTAATCTCTTTTTGTCTGTGAGGAAAAAAAAGTGATATTAAAGAGCTTTCATCTGTATTTCTTTTGGGTAGCTACCTGCTGTTCATTAGGAACTCAAAATGCCTAATGGTTCATTCTGAATCTGACATAGTATGAGGTTAAACACATTAATCTTTCTCTCTACTGCTTGAACTGTAAGAACAGAACAGTCAGAACAGTATGCAGTTAAGGAGAGGCAGATCAGTGCATATTCTCACCTATGTCTCAGTGTGAGACAGTGACTGATTACCTTCATTCAGACCCGTTGAGGAGCAATCATCCACAGGCTGGAGGCTTTTTGGAGCAGTGTCTGTAGTCAGCAGGACTGCAGCTGTCATTATCTGCTTCTGGAGTTTTGTTAGATGGCACAGTGCGTAGAGACCATGTTAAATACCTATTCTGAAGACAGGGTAGGATTTATGACATTACATGGGTCCTGAAAACACAAAATACATTACGTATACATTTTTCGTATTACGTAAATTCATTTAGCATTTTAAGATATGTTTCTAAGTTTCTAATTGTTGAAAATTCATGTTTTTACTTGCCAGCTGTGTTACAAATGAATGACCAGCATTTGTTTAGTTGCTATACTACTATTAATACTACTACTACTACAACTAGAATTTCTGTGGAAAATGTGAGTGGTGCTTGCTGTGGCAAAACTCGGGCCATAATATTTTAATAATATTGTTTTAACAATGCTAACATAACACATATTGTTAATGATGTATGACGTTAGCATGTTTTAGCACGAATAAGCATGATGCTAACATAACTTAGCATGATGCTAGTATAATTTAGCTTGATGCCAACATGTTTTAACATGAATTAACATGATGTTAGCAAGATTTAGCATGACGCTAACATAGTTTAACATGGATATACTAAAATATGGCTTTTTTGTGATTTTTTTTGTTGTTATGAGGTTGCTTGGGTGATCTAAATTGGGTGTGGCCAGGAAGTTACCAAGTCTCTTAGATATGCCATTCTCATGCAGTATGGCATCACAAAATTCAGCCCAATGTTTATGAAAAAGTCTATGAAATTTTTCTCCCACTTTTTTGTAGACCCAGAAAACATTGTACACCCGATTGCTTTTAAAAGTCATAGCACACCTCTCCTCAATAATGTGGTTAATTTGACCCCTCATTCATGGGTCTATGACAAACGGTGCAGGATGAGTCTTTTGTTAAGAACTATGCAAGAGAGTAATAGCTTCACAAGCACCACTAATGATAATAATAACAATATGCATAAAGAAGCCTATTTTACATTTATTATTATTTTTTGCATCGTGATATTATTTAATGACAAAGTTCTTATAGCAAAATACAGTTTTAGAGTTTGGGTAAAATATGATCTGGACATATTTTGATATACTTCACCCTTACAATTTACTGTAAACTGAGACATCCATTGTTTTTACTAATCAACTACAAAACAAATCTATATTCAGCTGTGATATTTTGTATTGCTGTAGTTCTCATGTATGTTGTTGCTTGTTTTATTGTTTTTGTTGTTTTATTGCTATGTATTTGTGCTTTCTACACAGCGGTTGACGCTGCTCCATGTGAACAGTAACCAGTGTCTGGATATGCCTTTTGAAGATGATAAGATGGTTCCTACTCTTAGAGACTGTAACGGCAGGCGCTCACAACAGTGGATTCTCAGGAACATGACGATAAGTGTCTGACAGAACCACCAACTACCACTTCAGGCCTGAACCCCAGCACCATGGTCTGACAGCACCAGAGCTGGAGTCAGTTTAATGGCTATCTTCAGAGCGCTGTGAGCTGTCATTTTCTGGTCCAGCCAGGCTTTGATCAGAACCACAAAAAGCCCATTTACTGATCCATTAGTGTTTCCAGCACAGGCTTGTGTCTATGCTCATGTCTGGACTGCTCTGCTTTTTCTTGGGTGCTCAGATTTACTGGTCTATCGCCAGATAACAGGCCATGAGCGGCCCTCAGTGAGGTTTAAATTTTTAGTGTCTCTGATCTGATTTTGTTTCACTAGCTATCATTTCTGATCATCCCATGTGAGAGTTCTGGTGCCCCTAATATCTCACCTGTCATATCTTGGACAATAATCCATGTTTCTTCAGAACTGGAAAATTGCATTGGCCTGCACTGAAGGGATATGCTGGATTGCCGTCTCACTGATCATATTAATTGCTGCTGTCTCTCAAAACTTTTTTATTAGGGCTTCAATATAAACCTGCCTTAAGGAAACTTGAAATAAGAAAAGCATGTAGACAAAGAATAATAATAAATAAGCAAACAAAAATTAGGGAAACAAATATTCAGCATTGTTTTCCACAGTATTTTATCATTCCACATTTTTGTGATTTTTATGGTGTCTCTGTGATGTGTGATATATTTGAAAGCTTTACACAACTCAAAATATTTAAAAGTAAATTTATCAGTATTACTTTTAATTCATATTATTGGAATGTTTTTCCCAAAACTTTGGAAAATAAACTTTTGTTTTATTTTACTTAGCTTTATTAGTAATAGTATTATTTTAGGGTTAATCTCACTTAGAAATATCTACGTCATAGTTCACTGCAAAATCAAATAATAAAGAAAGTAAGATATATATTAGTTACTGGCTGTGCTGTTGCCCAGCTGAGCATTGGCAGCAGCAACAGCAAGGTCATGCGATTGATTCCTAGAAATTGCATGTACTGATAAAATTTAAAGCCTCAATTTAGTGCAAGTCGCTTTGGGTGAAAGCATCTACAAACATAGAGAATAAAGTGAACTATTCCAAAAATAGTATTCATTATTTTCATTTCTATCATGTACGTACCCTCATGCCATCCTACATTTATATGACTTCTTTTCTTCAGCAGAACTAAAGAAATGTAAACATATTTAGTAAAATCAGATTAAAAACAAACAGGTATTACCACTTAAATCAAATATGGGCACACAAGCTAATTCTCGTCTTGCAGTTCGCTGTCCAGTCAGCTTGTCCAGCTGGCTTTAATGTAATTCGTAGCCATTTATAAATTCATGCTTTTTTACTGCTACATTTAAAGTTGTTTTAAAGCTGCAATCCATAACATCTCTCGGTTACATTTTGTTACATATGTAACCATGGTTCCCTGAAAAGGGAACGAGACACTGCGTCTGGTCTGATGCTATGGGGAACGTCTCCAGTGTGACCAGTGTCTGAATCTCATATCTAATCCCCAATATAATAGGCCCATGGCAGTGCTTGATGCACATCAGGTGCATCTGCAAGTATACTGGGGTACCTGTAGAGCATGTCATCCATGACTTTGTCTGAAGGAAACGTAGACAGGCAACAAGACCTAGCGTCACATTCCCTTTCTCAGTAAACCAAGGTTACATACGTAACCAAGAGACATTCCCTATCAAGAAAACCCAACACTGCATCTTGATTTATACGCAATACCAACTGCTCCGGGCCGAAGGGAGCAGCTGCCACATGATCAGTGTTGAAGCAATCACCATAGGCAACGCAAACACCCTACTTGTGCACTGCTGGTGAAAACAAATACCTCTCTCGGGCCACTGCCCAAATGCAAAGCCCTGTAAACATTTACACTAGGCACATACAGAAGTATTTGGCAAGGGACTCAAACTCCTGTCTCCCCTGTTAGTATTGGCACACTAACAACATGCACTACTGAGCCAGCTGCATAAGGGTTTGGCAATAATGGCTTAATATTCGGATGCTGCTTTTGAGAATGTTGGCTTAAATGCAAGCCATAGCCTTGCCAGCCTGTCACCAGAGGAGCAGGGGACTTTCTGTAGTTAGGGTGCCAGACACACTCAACTTGATACTGTATTTAAGGGGAGCTAGTTGATAGGCACTTTAGGCACACAAGCGGTGTCCTTTGACCAAGCTTTAGTCTGCCCTCTAAACTCTGCCCACTTGGCAATCCTCTGGCCAGGAGAGGTTCAGGGGAGAAGAGAGCCCATACTGGAGAGGGGAGCCATATAATGCCAGCTCCATTGACCGAAACCTAACCTCCAAATACACAATGTGGAGGGCTAAAAAGCATACTGGCAGCAAAACTCTTTCTTGAAGGGAGTAAAGGAGAGATGGTTCCATCAGAAAGATGTGATCTTATGAGGATCTGGAAACTCCAATAATACAAGAATGGTTTTAAAAAGACATCAAACCAATCCTTGACAGGACCAAAATTATGGTCTTCCCCTGTCAAACCAGGTTTTGACCAAAACTTGTCTCCCAATCTAATGACAATGAACTATTGAAAGGAAACTATTGCCTATCTATCGTAATCTCTGTTTGAAACAGAAAGTTGCAGATTGCTTCACATACTTTTTACATATGTTAATTGATAATTCCCACAAAATCTGAACCGACACCTCAAATTACAGATATAAATCATTATTATAAACTTAAATGTGTTAATCGGGGAAAGGTAAGGAGACAGTTTTGCACACTGATGTGTTATGTTCTTGTCTTAATCTGTTTGTGGGATATTGTGCCTAACATTGCAACAACATCACTTGCATGCTCGCTGCAGCATGTGTTATAGCAGTAGCAAGTCTCTCTACCTGCTCTGCAACATCAGCAGTATCGCAAGCAGATGCACTTCCTGTCAAGACCAAATACATTGACATGTTGTAACAATTAACATGCTTAAAATTCTTTAGAGTTATCACTGAATACTGTTTTTGCATGTCTTGTGTTTTGTCATGTCAAATTATTTAACACACTCCTATAGCAATTTGTAACTATTTTACATTTCAGCAATTTGATGTCTAATTCGTATGTCTAATTCGCTCTTTCGCTCAAAAACATACATTTTTATATAAATCACAACAAAGAATTTCTATAAAATAGTTTAGTTTTTTCTTGAGATCAGGTTAAATTATTGACGAAATTTGGGCTGCGTTTACACTGCAAGTCATAATGCTCAGATCCAATCTTAAGTTAATATCTTTTTTTCTGCCTGTTTACACATACATTAGACACACCTTGTATCCGATGTGCGTGTTTACATCTCCTGGCCAAAAAGGTTCCTGTCATTCACTAATATGAGTGCCATGATTGACCCTCAAATTGCAGATAAACTTTTGCTAATTCATCTGTTCAAAAGTCAGCAAAAGTACACCCAACAGCAATTAATTAGACAAAAAAAGCAAAAGCGCCATTTAATGCTATTATAAAGAGAACTTTAATGCTTTCCACATCAGTGACACGATATAACTCCATAATAACTCCATGGAGTTATATATCCTTATAGCCTCCTTATATTCGGCTTTAATGCTCTCAAATTTATGCTGGCATTGCAGCCAGGTTTGGTACATGTTCAAAATGATGATGTTCAACGCAATCCATCGTGAAAAAGTGATGTTAGCCAAGGTGAATCGGATGAGAGTAAAACAAACAATTTTTCTGTACCAATGTAAACGCAGCCTTTGTTAGAGCCAATGAGATTTGAAGTTTTTGGCATGTGTACATATTTGATGTGGTTTTGTGTATTTGTTAAAATTTCGCTAAATATGTTATTTTTTTTCACACACCATTACAGATGTTTATCTTCAGAAGACATTTCTAATCATTTTCAAATAAACTTACAATTTGTATAATGTATAATTTACATTACAGTAGTGATTTTTAAATATATCTCAGTATTATGTGTGAAGCTGCTTTGAAGCAATGTAACATTGTAAAAAGCGCTATATAAATAAAATTGAATTGAATTAATGGAAATAATTTAGCAGGCTACTCTATATTGCAAACTGGGAGTTTGAATGTTTAACTGTCAAAAAATATTGTCCATTTTACAAAATTTATTTTGATTTAAGAGTTAAATATTCATCCATCAATTTTTTTGCCTAGTGCTTATCAAGAATTTGCAGTACATGTAGGAATGTGCTTTTTGTGTAAATTTGTTATGCGTGTTGATACCCTGGAAACATTAGAAATGCCATTTTCATAAAATATATCACAGTGCTGCTGTCACTGATGTCAGTTATTTTCCAACATGAAACTGATACAGACAATTGTAAATGTTCTGGACCTTTTTGAGAATTGCTGTACATTTTAAAATATAGGAAATATTTTTAGAAAAAAACTTTTAGTGAGTGGGACTGCCTGCTAAGGTAAACTGCTACTGTTCAGTTGTATGCCTACACTGCTACTATATGAAGAAATCTAATTAATTCTCAGAATTTACCGATATTCACTGCCTGGTTACCATATAAATCTTGCATTACAATATTGATTTTTTGCATTTTTCTTGAAGGTTTAGAGGTTTGTGATCTCTTACAGAGAACATAACATTTTTGCTCTTTTATTATCACATGCATGGTACTGAATGTACATGTAATTTCAACTTCATAAAACCTTAAATGTGTAACTTTGTATTCGTCTTGTTTGTACCTGTTTGTATGGTAATTCCCCTATTAGTCTTCCTAACCTATAACATTGTATATTTGTGATTTGACTTCTATTTGTTGTATTCACGTTTTTGTATAAATCATAGGTTAATATGTTTTAAACCTGGCCATGTTTACATACTAAATTCTCCTTCCCTAATTTCCTGAATGATTGTGTATAGTGCAGTAATCTCAATTAAACTTCATAAATTTTCATAAAGAGAAACTTTTTCCCCCACGTATACTTATTATTGATCCGTCAGCCCTCAAGGGGCATGGTTGTGAGTCCATTACTTTGCTCGTCATTCTTTTATCCTCTTAAGCCACTTTCTGGTGGTGTTAGTTCAGCTCAGTTTGTTCATTTTTGGCAAACAGCCTGGGCCTTAGGAAGCACCCGACAAACTGACTGAGCTCAATTCAGGTATCTGAACAGTCACCTAATAGCTGCGTTTAAGTGTTGCCTCTTTTTAAGGTTTATACAGAAGTGAATATTCATTTTAATTCTGCTACTGTTTACTCTTCTTATCCTCATTTTTTATGTGTTTGTTTGTTTGATGTGTGTTTGTTTGTTTAAATTAGTTATGGTGTATGCTCCCCATGATGTAGTTCAATAAACCCCTATGTGTATTCCCTTATGGATTGTTTCTGTGTTTATTGCTCAAACATTAACGTCACTTAAATTGCCTTGATTTAATTACCTACTCTGAAGTAATACTGTCACAGGTAAGAGTGTTTACTTTGCAATGCCAAAAGAGTAACATTTCTTGGAACTGATACACAATCTGCCGAGTACTCAGTGGACGAGTACATTGGTTTGTTGTTAGTATTAATTCTGCTGCATCAGGTAAAGCCTAAAAAATACTTGATTAATCACATTTAATTATGCGTATTTTCCATTTAGGCTGAATTCATAGTTCCCCCCAAATACATTACACAGTTTTAAAGTAAATCGCATCATGTTTTTTTCGAAGTCTAGAGAAATTATATGTAAAAAAACATGGATTAAGTCCTTTTGTTGAGGCTCAGTGCCCAATCTCAAGATTTGCTCCCCAAATCTCATAATGAACATAAAAAATGCAGAAAACAGAAAAATTGTCAAACGTACAACACTAAAAACAAAATGTATGGTATTATTGCAAATTTTTGTTATATGTAACACTGCTTTGAAGCAATGCAATACTGTAAAAAGTGCTATACAACTACAATTTAACCAAATTGGCAAGCAGATCAACATGAACAATGATTCCTTACAAGAAAAAATGCACTACACCCATTCACTAACCAAGAGACGAGGGCAAACACAGGGGTATATGTACACAGACTAATCCGGGGAAACAAGGAACACCTGGACACAATTAGGACAGGGTAACACTAAGGACTACAAAGACCAGGGAATACAAAACATGACATCAGAACACACATAACAAAACAGACATGTGACAATTGTACTGTAACTTTCATTAATGTGCAACTACATGTCAACTAACAAACTAGAGTAAAAGTAGACTATGTTATGTTATGTTAGACTTATAGAAGAATAAGTTAAAGTACCTTGAAAATTTACTTATGGTTGGTAGAATGTCTGTTGGGGAACTGTCAAAATAAAGTGTCAGCAGATAGCAAGCAGACAGTCTACCAATTCTCTAATGCCTGGTAGCTGACAAGTAGTTGCAACGTTACTTATAGTTAGTCAAATATCTAAAGTGGACTATTAAAATAAAGTGTTATGATCTTAGAACTCATTTAAGTGGTTTCTGAAGTTTAAACCATCTGTCACAGTCATAACATAGATTGCAGTTTCTTCAGTTAGGTAAGAAACTTAATATTTTGTCTAATTATGTGATTTTTATTCCAGGTATCTTAATGCAAGACGTGTCTGAAAGCAACCTAACAGCAACCTAATCGTGGCAAATGACATGATGGCTCAGCAATGTTTTATGTTATCAGATCCACCCGCTATAATAAGAAGGAAATTATAGGTTTATAAGAGTGATGTAGAAGGTTTTACCTCATCCCTTAACCTTACAATCTTTTCACCGTACAATTGGTTTGATCTTGATGAAAGGTTGTTTCAGGACCACAAAAATGTGTTACAAAATATGTCACAGTCACTTAACTTTACTACAAAAGTTTGTTATATACTGTTCAAAGTGAAAAGTGTTAACAAATTCTCATTGTTATTTGAGCATCACTCTATTGCAGATGACTGTCTGTGTGAAATTGAAGTGGATAAAATTATTTACACCATTAGCGCTCACAAGCAATCAGCTGTAAGGGCAATTAGGTGAAACTATCTGAAAACAGTTATGTCTTATGTTTAGAGAATTTATGTCACCGAAAAGCTATTGTTTTTTTTTATGTATTATTATTTTTTTTTAAAGTTGTATATTGCATATTTTTATATATCACATTTCTGTCTGGGAAGGTCTTATTTGAGCACACACACATTAGGTTTCTGTGCTTTGTGGGGACTTTGCATAGACAATGTCTTTTATACTGTAGACAGAAACCTGCATTTTTGCATCAATTAAGATGTTTAATAACAAATTTCACTCGTGCAGACCACTGGCTGCTCCCCACAATGTAGGTGTGTGTAACATTTACCATCCTTGTGGAGACATTTTGTAGAAAAACAAGAACACACGCACACACACACTCATTGCACCAGTGGACAGACATCCAATTCCCCAGTCTCTCCCTAATAATGAACACACATGCATGACTTCCAAAGCTCCCTCCCCCATGTCCACACACGCACACCATGGTCTCATAAAGCTTCCAGAAAGAAATTAGTAGACAGTTTAGAATAGAACTGCAGTGTTCTGATGTTGTGCTGCATGCCTCCTGTGCCAGATAACGAGGGCCCATTTTTATCATGGAACCCAGCATTAGCCCTCTTCCTAACCACAGGAACCCAGCCTTAAGGCCCTTTCATCATGGAGACATGGCCTTAATATCTTTTTACCACTTGGTGTTAAGAATCCAGAATCAGGCAGCATAAATCAATAATTACCTCATGTTAATGATGTACTGGAATTGTCACTGGTTTTCTTGAAATTCTAAACATAACGGAGCGCTTCTGGTATACTTGTTATATTTCGTCGATTTGAGCATTGTTTTCCATGATTTCATATTATAGTCCAATGTTATATGTGAAAGCCTCTTCTCTGCTCTCTGGTGTTTTCCAACTCAAATCAGTTTAGCACAACAATATTCCCAAGGAAAAATAACAATTTCTTACTACTGAAGACCTTAAACAAAACAAAAGGGCACATTGTAGAACTAAGCATCCTTTAGTCACAAATTTCCATTTAGGTGGACTGATAAAAAAAAAAAAATCTTTTGGCAATTATAGCTGGTCAAGCAAGCTTCTGTTTTTTTTCCCATGTGGGTAAAAAACTAAAAGCTTATGAACAGCTTTACAAGCAGCTTACAACCTACCGAACAATTAAAGTGTCCCATTATGCTTTTTCGAATTGTACCTTTTTTGCAGTGTGTAATAAAGCTGTACAGCTGTCTGTAAATGTAAACTGCCAACAAAATTGTCATACCTTTTGGCCTGCTGTACATGAGACCTCTGCAGTGGTGGCTCAAACCCAAGGGGTTTTCCCTGAGGGGGAATCCTTTCCGCATGATCAGATTCACGAGACGATGTATCCGTGCTCTAGACATGTGGAGGAAACCTTGGTTCCTCTCGCAGGGCCTGGTGTTAGGAGATCTTGGTCGCCGCATTATGCTAGCGACAGACGCGTCCCTCACCAGTTGGGGGGCGGCCATGAATGGCCTTCTTACTTGGCACATCAATCGCCTGGAAATGCTAGCAATATTTTGAGCTCTAAAGCATTTCCTCCCAGACCTGAGAGACCGTCACGTGCTGGTGCGCACTGACAGCACGGTGGTGGTCGCTTACATAAACCACCTGGGAGGTCTGGGGTCGCGCCCCCTTTATAGGCTTGCTCCTGGTGTGGGCTCAGGGACATCTTTGCTCACTGAGAGCGGCTTACATCCTGGGCTGATGCAATGTTGGAGCAGACGTCCTGTCGAGACAGGGGCCGAGGCCCGGGGAATGGAGACTTCACCCCGGGGTGTTGAATCAGATTTGGAAGATTTATGGGCAAGCCCAAGTGGACCTCATCGCCTCTCAAGAGACTGCGCAATGTCCATTCTGGTTCTCTCTAGCTCATCCAGGTCCTCTGGGCTGGATGCTATGGTGCAGACGTGGCCGAGGCTCCGTCTGTACGCTTTCCCCCCGATTGCTCTGCTCCCAGGGGTTTGGAAAGAATACGCCGGGACGCGGTGTCTGTGCTCTTAGTAGCCCCGTTCTGGCCGAGCCGAGTGTGGTTCTTGGATCTCATATCTCTCCTAGACGGCTCTCCTTGAAAGATCCCCTTGAGGGGGGATCTTCTCTCCCAGGCAGGGGGCGCCATCATGCACCCCCACCCGGAGCGGTGGACCCTATGGGTATGGCCCCTGAGGGGGCGCAACTCATAGCTTCCGGTCTCTCGACCGAGGTCGTTGAGACCATCTTGCAAGCCAGAGCTCCCTCTACGAGGAAACTGTATGCCCTGAAGTGGAGGCTTTTCACTTCCTGGTGTAGAGACTGCCAATTGGACCAAGTTAACTGCCCTATTGGTACAATGCTGGACTTTTAACAGACTAGATTTGAGGCAGGTTTGACTCACTCCACCCTGAAGGTGTATGTGGCAGCGCTTTCTGCTTACTACATCCCCATTGCGGGTTCTTCAGTGGGTAGACACCCTTTGGTTATACGTTTCCTCTGCGGTGCGTATTTAGACTTTGTGCCCAGTTTGGCCAAAGCATTTCTATACCCCCGGGCGGGTTATGTTGCCAAGGTGCCCACCTCGACTCTCCGGCCAGTCGTACTCCAGGCTTTTTGTCCTCCTCCCTTCCGGGATAGTGACCAGGAGAAGCTAAACCTTGTGTGTCCAGTGCGAGCACTGCACACTTATGTCCACAGAGCTGCCCTGTGGCGGAAATCTGACCAGCTGTTGGATTGTTGAGTCAATCCGTATCGCTTATGAGACCTCTGGACTTCCCCCTCCTTTGGGAATCAGGGCTCACTCTACTCGTGGTATGGCGGCCTCTAAGTCCCTTTCTGCAGGTGTCCCAATTCAGGACATCTGCGACGCTGCCGGATGGTACACTCCCCTGACCTTTGTCAGGTTTTACGGCCTAGATGTTCAGGCTACTGCTGGTTCCTCTGTCCTGGTGCCTTAGGCCGCAACATAGGGCAGGGGTCCCCTCATTATGGCGGAGTTGGCATCTCGTTCCCATAGCGTTTCGACGCAGCTCGAGTTCCTGGAAGGGAATGTCTCAGGTTACGTATGTAACCCTGGTTCCCTGAAGGGGACGAGACGCTGCGTCCCCTTGACAGTTTTCTGTCCCCTTGACAGAAAATGACAGGTTTTTTTTTTAGCTCTGATGCCTGTAGACCTGTTGTAGAAACCTCCAAAACAAAATTAGGAAACTTAAATGGCATAATAGGCCACTTTTAAAAAATGGGCACAGTTGCTTTAAGTTTGTGAAGTGCATGTAGTTAAACCAGTTGTTGTTAATTTAACTACATTTAACCAGAAAGTAGCAAAAAACACAGAATGTTGTGTGTATGAAATAATGAAGCAAAAGGTGTTTCAAGCGAGTTTTCAGACTCAATGTTTTGAAAAGCTAAAAGTAGCTGAAAATTTAATGAGATTGATCTTGGAACTTGGCAGGTCTTACAGTTGCATTATGTACCAATGCATTTTGTTTCAAAACACGGTACACTGACTCATAATGTGTGCATGGTATGTGCAACTTAACAAATGTCAGAACTTGCATATTGTATGCCAAACCATAGCCTATTATTTACTCTTCAAATACCTAACCAAATTCCAGCAGAGAAATATTTATTTCAAATAACTAAATGTAAACAAACAATGTCCTTATTGCTTCTGTGCTGCAACAGGTTAACCCTCTGTTTTTACTCAGTGGCTGTCTGCATTTCAACTCTTTTATGTGACTCATATCATAAAAAGTTTTTCCAATCTCCATTTTTACACAGTCATGCATAATATCTCTGATTTTTAAAATAATTAGGAGCTTCTGCTCAGTAGTAATAGGTGATGACAGCTGACTTATGTTCCTAGAGTACTCTAGGAGGAAAAATTGATTGAAGAATTGGTTTATTATAAATGTATTGTATGAAGAGCCCCTCCATACAATGCATTTCAGCCTAGATAAATTATGGCCACCTGCCGCCCTGACATAAGGCACTCCTTTATAGAAACGTTCACCCCTACAACCACCCAAAAAAGCCATAAAGTATCAGCATGATATTTTATTATTACGTTTAATTTGTTCTTGATGCCATCTGACTGGATGAGCATTCTTATTGGTGTCAGATGTGACCCGGCATGACATTTAAACTGCATTAAGGAGATATCTGCAGTCAGGATGCACAAATCTCCTCTTAGAACTGGCTGTTAATAACAGCTCTTGGCTTCACGTTTAGACTTGTTTTGTGTTTTTTTTAAATAACACTGCAAATTAACAGCTGAAGATTTATTTCTCCTGAGATAAAGAGCAGAAGCAAAACACTGCAAGGCAAAAGGCAAAAAGTTCCATGATTAACAATACAATTACATCTCCACACTACATCTCCACACTTTTGTTATTTATGCATGTGTGTTTGGGTGTGTATTTCCCATGTATTGTGTTTCTGTCGATTTGAGAACTGAAATAAAAAAGGAAACCTGGCAGGTCAGTCTCTTTCCCTCTTCCCCTCTTTCACCCTGATCTCAGAAGTATTGCCGCTTATAATTGGGGTGGGGGCTTGTGGTTCAGTTGCTTCAGAGAACAAAAGCTTTTTTAATTAGTGGCTGTTTTAAGCGTGAGTCTCTTGAGAAATGGCAGATCCTGAGTAATTGTGAAATGGGATTACAGCAGGACACATTATCTAAAGTGTGGAGAACATATATTATTTTGTCTTATACAAAAATTAGACCCACACCTGTTCCCTCAACATGAAGGCTAGCATATGCGTGACCTTTTATTGAATATAACACTATCACACCTCTGGTAAAAAAAAAAAAAAAAAAAAAGCTTCATAACTAACTTAAACTGAAGACTGAAACTACAATCACAAAAACACCCATAATGGCCAATCAGCCTTACTATTTTGTTCCTGTAGCTCAATTGGCAGAGTATGCAATGCAAAGGTCATGGGTTTAATTCCCAGGAAATCAAACCTATAGCTTGTAAACACTAAGTTGCTTTCGATAAAAGCATCTGGTTAATAGATGCTAGAGAGCAGGATGTTAGCCCACATGTTAGCTAATGTAGCCCAGTGTATTTGTCTTATCTTTATCTAATAATTCCATAGGAAGGACTTGTTGGTTAATGCTATAAAACTGAATGATGCATTAAAGATTTTATTTTAAGACTAGATTTTTACTAGAAATGAAAATAGGAGTGCCCCTAGGGAGTTCTGGGTGATTTCTAGTTGTTTACTTGGAACCCACTTCCAAGTCTATTCCAAGATATAGCTTCTTTAATTTAACTTCTTTTTCAATTTTACTTAGTGCCAGTTGAAAATATTTTTTCCCAACAAACATGTTGGACAAACAACAAACAAGTGGACAGCATGTTTAAGGGTGTGATTTTTCCATAATTCTATATGTGTAATTAACACATCAGTGGCATTAATTGTTATTTAAAAAGTGTATGTTTAATTAAAAAGTCTTGTATAATAGTAGTCTACGTTAAAGCGCTACTAAATTTGAACTGCATTGTTTCTACCTATAGTCGTTGAATGCAGTGTCTTCATGCATCCGTTCTAATCATCCACCTAATTTACCCATATCGTTGATCACTACACTTACAGAGCTCAGCATTAACAAAAACAGCTAATTCTTAAAGATTTAAAGAAAATGGAAGATTGTTTACTACTGCGTTTGCTTTTAAAGATAAGAAATTGTTACCCAGAAAGCTGTTAATGGCAATCAATACATCACAACAAAACACTGGATCCCAATATCTTTGAAATAGTCAATTCTACACTACCCACTGGTCTCTGAGAATAACTAAAGAAGAATCTAATAGACCTTTTCTGAGCTCACCATGGAGTCAAACAACCTCATGCAATAACTCTGATGAGAGTGATTAGGGCACATGGTGGCAAATGAGAGAATGATTGTCTGGAGTGATTGCCTGAGTGACCCTGCATGAAAGTGCTGCGGGAGAATTGAACTCAGTCATTTTGTGTCACTTTCCCTCTTTGATTAAATTAATAAGATAAATCCAAGATCCCCGCCAGGCCTTAACCCGACTATTTTTATGAAATGGGTTACAAACGTACATCAAATGTGTTTTCTCGGCCTCTGGAGAGTATCAGTTTTAGAGAGGGGTCATTGCTCTCACAGGAATTGTCAAAGATCGAGAATAGATAAAAATGGGGCAGCAAATCAAATTAGAAGTAGATAAAACGGGGGTTGCCAAAAGGAGTTTTCTGTCCCAAAGCAGAAAGTGTAAGAATTTGAACAAACCTCTAAACTTAAAGTATTAAGTGCTAACTGCTGCATTACTCATCCAGCATCATTTGTGTTTTGTACATGAGTGATTTGCAACTTGTTGAGGAGGTGTTCTATTACTTTTCTAAGAACTCAGACTTATGATTTCTGTGCAATTAATTAAACTTGAGAAATAAATAAATTGAAAACAATACCTCAGCCATATCTGCAGAACCAGAATATGATCATTTGACTTGGATCAGTAAGCAACCAGCTAATAACCACAGAAAACATCCTAGCAACCGCATTACAATGCCTTGACAACATAGCAGAACACCCCACTGTGGTGTTAAATTTTGATTACCTCCCATTTTTCTCAGAAAGATAAATATCTAGTTCTATTTTCTCATTCAGCCCAATCAGTTTGTCTCAGTTGTTTTTGTTCTTCTGCCATTTCTGGTAAATGGTTCAAAAGGCATTTCTAACACATCATTTACAAAGCTCATTTGTACCCCTCCACAAAATGATTCTTCACCCATGGCACCCCTTCATCTGTGAAGTTTTTTGGGGAGTTTAAAATGCATTTAATTGCTCCTCACTGGTAGAAGATAATCTGCACAATTAAAATAATTGTTCTGCCAGAGCTGTGCTGGAAGAGTCCCTTGTCACAGTTCTTGCGGGAGTCTGGCCATAAATAGCAAGTTGCTCATCACCATATGCTGCCGAGCACAGAGGGGACCGATCTAGCAGAATGTCCTTCTGCACCACTTAAGGGGGGATTCTGAACAATAACAACAATGAAGCTAGATAGTGTGAGGATAAACTTTGTTGCCTTGACAAAGCCTGGCCTGAAAGTGTAAAGTATGCTTTAATTCTGTATACTTTAGGTATGACATTCTCTAACAAGATGGTAAGTTTAACGTGTTTTTGTATGATGTTAACATGTTTTAGTATGATGCTAACACATTTTACCATGACGCTAACATGACTTAGCATGATGCAACAAGATTTAGCATGATGTTACCATGTTGCTATGTGGTTGCTAGGTGGTTTGCTAGACTGTCACTAAGGTACCCAGGGTGGTTGCTACAGTGTTGCCATGTGGCTGCTACAGTGTTGCTATGTGGCTGCTAAGGTACATATCTCTACAATTGTCTAATGATGAGATATGGTTTATTCATTTGATTACATGGTTGCTAGGGTGTATCCAGAATGTGTGTTTAAATTAAAATAACTCACTATCATGTCTCTGTGGTGATCTGGTTCTGAGATACAGCTAATCCATTTTGGTTGCAAAGGTGGTTTGAATGGTTATTAGGGCATGGCTGGACAGTGCCCATGGTGATATTTAAAGACTACTTGCAAGTCTGAGTCAAAAAAGACCACCAACTTGTCTCTATCATGCTCTGATGCCTAATACCTGTTCCACTAGAAGTCAAATGAGTGGTTACTAGGGCATGGCAATGAAGTTGTAATATCACTATTTGTTGCTGCTTGCTAAGCTGAGCGATATGAGCCTACTCCCATGTCTCTGAGCTTTGACGTAACAAATTCAGCCCAATGTTAAGTCTATGGAATTGTTGGCAATCTTTTTTAAATACCCAAAAACATTGTACATCCTGGCACTTATAAAAATACACATCTCATAGTACACCTCTCCTTAATAAGCAGGTTTATTTCACCCATCATTCATGGGTCTATGACAAACAGTGTGGGACAGGTTACGTACCAAATTTTGTGCAGAAAAAGAGTAATAGTAATGCTTTGCAAGCACCAATAATAAGATATTGATGTTTAACATGGAGTAAATGTTCTGAAGCAAAAAGGTTTAAAATCATTGCACTTAGATAGTAGATACCCATGTAGACCACTGCACTTCAACTCGTAGTCAACTCACTTGGGGTTAGCAAAAGCTATAACAGAGCTATAGTGCTTGAATTCTAAAATGATATACAGCATGAAAGGAATAATAGAAATTAATAACTTCCAATTCTGGACTTCTATACTTCATTGCAATACTCAAACACAGCAAACACACTTTTACAGAACAAACATCATATTTCCTATGTAAGCTTTCTTAAGATATATAATACTCAAAATCACTCTGTTAGAAATGAAGCCACCATACGGATCTACTAAATAAAAAAAAAAACACCTGGATTGGGGGGATTTTCTGCCATTCTTCCTTACATTCTCTTAACTTGGTCAGATTGGGTGGGGACCATCGGTGAACAGGTCCCTCCAGAGATGTTTGATAGGGTTCAAGTCAGGGCTGTTTTCATTGTCTTTTATTAACTACACATTTGTACTCCATTCAGCTTTCCCTCAACCCTGACTAGTCTCCCAGACCCTGCCACTGAAAAACACCCTGACAGCATGATGCTGCCTTCACCATGCTTACTGTTGGGATGTATTGGACAGGTGATGCGCTGGATGGTTTCATCCAGACATAACATTTAGAATTGAGGCCAAACATTTAAATCTTGGTTTCATCATACCAGAGAATCTTGTTACTCACAGCCTTGGAGTCCTTAAGGCGCTTTTTGCAAACTGCAGGCAGGCTTTAATGTGTTTTGCACTATGGAGAGGCTACTGTTTAGCCATAAAGCTCAGAACAGTGGAGGGCTGCAGTGATGGTTATCCTTCTGGAACTTTGCCCATCTTTACACAGGAGACCATCAGGTTCTTGGTAACCTCTCTTACCAATGTTCTTCTCCCCCGACTGCTCAGTTTGGCCAGCAGCTCTTGAAGGAGTCCTGGTTGTGCCAAACTTGTTCCATTTGAGCATTATGGAGGCCACTATGCTCTTAGGAACTTTCATTGTTGCAGAAGATTTTTATAGCCTTCCCCAGATCTGTGCATTGAATCAATCCTGCCTCTGAGCCAGTTAATTGACCTTATGGTTCGGTTTTTGCTCTGATGTGCATTGTCAGCTGGCTGTGAAACCTTTTATAGAGAGGTGTATACTTTTTTAACTTGTGTATCAGTTTCAATCAGTTTAATTTACCACAGGTTTAGAAATGTCTCAACAACAATGAGGAGAAATGGGAGGAATCCCAGCTAAATTTCTAGTGTTGTTTCAAAGGGTCTGAATACTTTCTTCTTTTTAATAAATTTACACACATTTCTAAAATTCTGTTTACACTTTGTCAATATGGGGTACTGAGTGTAGATTCATGAAGAAAGGCTGCAGGCTGCAACATAACAAAACTAAAAAGAGTAAAGGAAATCTAAATACTTTCTGAATGCACTGTAACTTCTCCTAGAGCTTTCAGGCTATATCCACCAAACTTTCCACTGACCTTCAGGGTGCTCCAACAAAGTGTGCTGTATCTTTTCTATTGAATCGGACTTATAATATTCACATTTTTGCAACTATGTAATGAAATGAATAAGCCATGTCTCTGTATTACAACATTGTAGAGACGTGGGTGGGCTTATTTGAATCATTTGGGCTTTAGGTATTGCCATGGCAACTTCCTAGCCACACCATAGCAACCTTTAAGAGCCCCCTACCAACTGCATCACATCATAAATAAGCTTGTTTAATCATGTTGAAACATGCTAGATTAATGTTAACATCATGGTTAATCATGGTAAATCATGCTAGCATTATGCTAAATCTTGTTAGCATAAGTTTAATGTCATCATGATGCTAAGCTAATTAGTGTATAATACATATATGTACACAAATATTTCACAGTATGAGTGTTCAAATGAACACTTTCCGGGTGAACATGCAGGTCAATTTTTGCTAGTGTTTAGTAACACTGACCAAAGTGTTCAGTCTTGATGTTTTGGCTTTAACATTACTTTAGTGTTTGCCTGATGGTAGGAGTGTGAAAAGACTGTGCTGGTCAGTCCTGGTCTGGTCACCAATGCACAGTGCTGTGTGCTGCTCTTTTCTTCTTCTTAGAGCAAAAATCATCTCCTTTGTTTTGTAGACATTCAGAATAAGATTGGTATCCTGACCACTTTTTTCATACTTGCAGATTGATCACCTCCCATTATCAGAACAATTCCTGTTGTATCATCACCAAATTCCACCAAATTTCTCTGGTTGGCTTCACAGTCTTAGTTGAAGAGTGTATAAAGCATGGGGCTCAGCACGCATCCCTGCGGCATTCCTGTGTTTATGATTATGGCTTTGGATGTGTGATTCCCAATTCTAACTGATGTGGTCTGCCTGTTAGAAAGTCCTAAATCCAACTGCAAATGTCTGGTGGTGCAGCAAAGATATAAAGCTTATTGCTGAACCTTGATGGGATCACTATGTTGAATGCTGAGCTATAATCTATAAACAGCATTCTTGGTCCTTGTTTTCCAAATGGCTCGTGAAAATGACCTCCTCAAATGTTTGATCTCTCAAAAACAAATGGTGATCTCAGAACAGGATAACATCACAACATGAAATAAGAGACTACTGCATACTTATTTTCACAGAAACCTGGTTATTAACCTGGACAACACACCAGACTCAGAGCTAAAAACGCACTCTGTTCACCACAATTTATATTTTTGAAAACAATCTTTATATGTAACAAATGTGAGACATAATGGCTTGATTTCTTTTTTTACTGTTCATTTCTCATGACCAAAATAACCTATAGTTATTCACAATGAGGAACCTACAGGTTACAAAACCAAGATCATGTAGTTGTCAGATGTTAAAACCTCAACACATTAAAAAACACAACAATAAAAAAAAACACATTTTTAAGTGGCTCTTACAATGATGTGAACAGTGACACTACAGCCAGGACATGAAACCAAGGTGGCAGCATACCAGTCAAGAACACTATCAGCTCCCCCACACACTTTCTTGTTTGACACAAACAACATGTATAAGATTCCAACAACTTTTCAAAGTCTCAAAAATATGGTACACTTGCTTCAGCTGTTTATTGTTTCACAAAGCCTCTCTCTGGCTACCACTATGAATTGCATTGTGTGAAGACAAATCCAGTCAAGGAAGATGATGGAGATGTTACAACAGGCAGTATAACTAAAAATTCTGTACACTGTACAATAAACACTGTACAGTAACACTAAACAAGGAATGAAGCATGTAATATTGGTACTGAACACCAGATTTTAACACTTATCACTGGGAATTATCCCTCAGTTATTTGCTATGTGGATATATTTTAAATCTACATATACATGTGTATGCCACCTTAGTTTAGGAATATTATAAAATTCTGTTGATTTTTGCATACTTTACTCAAGAAATATGGACTTGTGTATCTGAGCCACAGTTAAAAGCCCTATTTGCATGGGATTAATATTACCTGGTGACCTCTAGTCATTTGTAATAACTGCGGAGGTTGTCTGTGATCTTGATCTCGTGCGAATCGGCCATGTCTGTAATTTGTAAAGTAAAAATTCCCCCGCAAATGACCTACCATATTTCGCCGAACACAGAGGTTCTGTGATAATATTAGTCCTGTGCGAATCGGCATCTCTGTGATTTGGCCAGCATTTAGCGGGGTTGTATATCATCTTTTAAGGTTTTTTGTTTCTGTGCGCGAAGAATGGAGACTGCGTTGGAGTCTTTTGAGTGTATTTTGGGTGCTGGATATCGCTATACACCATACAACAATACAATTTGCAGAAAGAGAAAGCTGAACGCCACGAGACGAGTGGGGCATGCGGCAAGGGAATTTTTTTTATGATATGACATACATATATACCTTTTTATATATACCTATAATATGCTTATAATGTTAGTGCTTCGACATCATATCCGGGAGATATGCTACGCTTATCCCGCGCGAATGCGCCACACGAAAATCCGACGTGAGGGGGTAATTTCTAAATCACACAAGGTCCCCAGATAATACTAATCCCTTGCGAATAGGGTTTAGGACAAATTTGACAGTAAAAAAAAATCGGACTAAACTAATTGTTTTTTAAGTAATCATTCATAGTGCAGGGTGGATAAAGTAATTAAACTTTAACAACTTCTCCAAATGCTAATTGGAGTTAGAAGTTTTAATTAAAGATGAGTTTGGATGTGTGGGTTTCACAGGTGCCCTGCTCTTTAAATAAATGCACAGAAAGCACGATACTGCCACATTTGTTTTTGCCAACAAAGACTTGTTGGTATGAACCATACCTTTCATCCCATATACTTTCACTGGGCCATCCAGAGGAAACTTTTATTGCTCCAAGGTTGTTTTTTCAAAGCACAGGAGTTCCCTTTCAGGAATTCGAGCTGCGTCGAAATGCTATGGGAACGCTACCAGCTTTTATGCACTCTGAATCACGTGTCCAATCATTCAATTACGGGGCGTGACGTCACAGACGGGGTGACGTCATGACCAGGAAGCTATAAAAGCACATGCATTGCGCAACTCGTGTTAGCTTCTTTCATTCAGCGAAGCGCTCTGTGTTGCTGTATGTCTGTTTGTTCTGTCTTTCTAAAGAAGTGCTAGGGCAAGCATTTAAGTTAGAATGCCAAAGGCTAAGGGAAAGACTAGGGGCGCTGAATGTTTCAGAGTGTGTGTTCCTCCCTGCCCTCGTTTTATTGATACACACATTCTGTGCATTGTTTGTTTGGGAGCGGAGCACGCTCAGTCAGCTCTTGAGGGGGCTGGCTGTCCACATTGTGAGCTCCTACCAATGCAGGTGCTCCGCTCCAGGCGGGCTCTTTTTGAGGAGGGAGCCCTTACAAGCGTTCCTCACGGTGCTGGTCCCGCTTCTACTGAGGCAGAGCGGCGGCTGCATTCATGGGGTTCGCAGTTGGACCTGATGGAGGAAATTGAGACGGATATTTCCCTTTCTCATTCCTCACCTGTCAGGTCCTCCGCCCCCTCCCTGGGATCGGAAGCACGCTTGGCGGTTACTTCCTCCCACGGAGAGGGCTCAGCTCTCCACCTCTCGTCCACGTAAACACTGGACGTTGAGAGTGTGGATGAGCCTGCAGTGTCCCGTCACTACGATGAGCTTGTGGAGGTTCTCTCTTGTGCTGTGGCTAAACTTAGTTTGGACTGGCCCACCGAGAGGCAGGCTGTGCTCTTAGATAAGAGGTTCCTCAGCAGCCAGCCAGCACCTCCACATGGAAGAGGCGATACTCTGCTCGCTTGTTTAGCCCTGCCTCATCCCTTAATGGCAACATGGCAGGGCTTAGCGAGCAGGGGTATAAGGCAATGCCCCAGGTTAAACAGACGCTTGCTAGCTATCTGTCATCTGATGTGGCATTGCTCCAAGCCGTTGCGCACCACCTCAGCGCTTGTGGGCAGGGGGTACATGGCAGCAGGTCAGGCCAGTGCATCACTCCACACAATGGGTGTGCTTCAGGTGTACCAGGCCGAGCTGCTGAAAGGGATTGGTGAGCGTGAGGGCATCACATCTGAGGATGTGATGGAACTTAGGAGAACAGCCGATCTGTCCCTGTGTGCCACCAAAGAGACCGCCCGTGCCATCGGCCGGTCTATGGCAGCACTGGTGGCCGCAGAGAGACACCTCTGGCTGACCCTTTCCAACCTAAAAGAGAAGGACAGGGTCTATCTCCTGGACGCCCCGCTTGTGCCTTCTGGTCTGTTTGGCGACTCTGGTAATACAGTCGTCGAGAGGTAGCAGGAGGCACACAAGCAGGCGGAGGCGTTCCAAAAGTTCCTCCCTCGCCGCTCTCATTCCCTAGGGGCTGCTAGACGGGAGCAGCCCCATCCGTGTGCCGGCTCATTGTATAGGGACACGCAGAAACAGAGCGCGGCGCTCAGCCCGAAAGCCTCTAAACAGGATCTGAGGACTGTTATAGCCTCTAAGAGGATTTCGGGCCAGAATAAGAGGTCCTGACTTTCTGTCAGGGCCTCAGAGGGTAGCCCCACCTGGAGTTCAGCGTGGTGCACCGCATTATACAGTGCCCGCTGCTCTTCAAGGCCCTCCAGAGGCTCTTCTGTCAACCCTGCCACCTCCAGTGCTTCAGGGCACAGCAGCCTCCATCAAGCGTGTCTACCAGTCTCTGCCCTGAAAGGTAGCGACACAGCTCTCTGCGGACAGACCTCTGCGGAGGTCCCTAGAGATTTTATATCAGTTCCCTCCTGCCGGTCATCCGCTTCAGGACATTGATGCTCTCATAGCAAGAAACCCAGAGACCAGCCTCAAGAGGCTGGTACCTTTGAGGAACTTTTTGGCAGCGTGGAAACTACTGCCAGGGGTCTCTCGATGGGTCCTGCATACTATAGAACATGGATACAGAATCCAGTTCCTGTGTCACCCACCTACTTTCGGTGGGGTCCTTCCTACTCTGGTAGGGCCTGTGCAAGCTCAGGTGAAAGGCGCTTATTTCCATATCCCCATCCTTTCTCAACACAGGAAGTTCCTAAGGTTTGCTTTCAGGGGAGAAGCTTACCAATTTCGAGTACTTCCTTTTGGCCTTGCACTCTCCCCCCACACTTTCACCAAATGTGTGGATGCAGCCCTGGCCCCTCTGCGGCTGCAGAGCATCTGCATTTTAAATTACATCAACGATTGGTTGATTTTAGCTCCGTCGGAGCATCTAGCGGTTCGGCATCGAGATGTCATTCTCGCCCATATGAAAGATCTGGGGTTCAGACTGAACACAGAGAAGAATGTGCTTTCTCCACTACAGAGAACCACCTATCTTGGTGTTGTTTGGGACTCTCAATCAATCAATATCAACGGTTGCTCGGCCTTATGGCAGCAGCGTGCAACGTAATACCTTTTGGCCTGCTGCACATGAGGCCCCTACAGAGGTGACTCAAAACCAAGGGTTTTTCCCCAAAAGGGAATCCCTTCCGCATGATCAAGGTCACGAGAAGGTGCGTCCGTGCACTAGACATGTGGAGGAAACCTTGCTCAGGGCCCAGTGCTGGGAGCTCTTGGTCCCGCGTTATGCTAGCGACAGATGCACCGGCTGGGGGGCGGTCATGAGTGGCCACCCAGCCCGCGGTCTGTGGAGAGGTCGCCATCTTACTTGGCACATCAACTGCCTAGAAATGCTAGCAGTGCTTCAGGCTCTAAAAACATTTCCTCACAGACCTGAGAGACCGACACGTGTTGGTGCGCACCAACAACACCAAGGAGGTCTGCGGTCACGCCCCCTATACAGGTTGACACACCAGATCCTGGTGTTGTGCCAGGGAAGACTACGCTCACTGAGAGCGGCATATATCCCTGGGCGATGCAATGTAGGAGCAGACATCCTGTCGAGACAGGGGCCGAGGCCTGGGGAATGGAGACTTCACCCCGATGTGGTGAACCAGATTTGGAGGATTTATGGGCAAGCCCAAGAGGACCTCTTCACCTCTCAAGAGACAGTGCAATGTCCCCTCTGGTCCTCTCTAGTTCATCCAGCACCACTGGGGCTGGATGCCATGGTTCAGACGTGGCCGGGGCTACGTCTGTATGCTTTTCCCCCAATTGCTCTGCTTCCGGGAGTTCTGGTAAGAATACGCCAGGATGCGGTATCTGTGCTCTTAGTAGTCCCGTACTGGCCGAGCCAAGTGTGGTTGTTGAGACCCTCTTGCAATCCAGAGCTCCCTCCACAAGGAAACTGTATACCCTAAAATGGAATCTCTTCACTTCATGGTGCAGAAATCGCCAGCTTGACCCAGTTAACTGCCCGGTTGGTACAGTTCTGGAGTTCTTGCAGGCACGTCTCTCTGCAGGATTGGCTCACTCCACCCAAAAAGTTTATGTGGCGGCACTTTCTGCCTACCACATCCCTATAGGTTATCCCCTTGTTACACATTTCCTCCGCGGTGCGCTGAGGCTGAGGCCACGAATGCGATCTAGAGTCCCCCAGTGTGATCTGGCCGTAGTTTTAGAGGCTTTATGTGCTCCTCCTTTTGAGCCCATTCAAGAGATTTCTGATCTACATCTTTTGGCTAAGGTGGCCTTTTTACTGGCCATCACCTCTTTGAGGAGAGTTGGTGACCTACAGACTTTTTCCGTGGCCCCTACTTATCTAGACTTTGCGTCGGGTTTGGCCAAAGCACTTCTCTATCCGCGAGCGGGTTATGTTGCCAAAGTGCCCACCTCTGCCCTACGGCCGGTCGTGCTCCAAGCTTTTTGTCCTCCTCCCTTTAAGGACAAAGACCGGGAGTAGCTAAACTGTGTGTGTCCAGTGCGAGCACTGCACACCTATGTCCACAGACCTGCCATGTGTAGAAGGTCTGACCAGCTTTTGGTCTGTTTTGGCCCGCACAAAAGGGGTCAACCTGCTTCAAAGCAAACGGTTAGCTGTTGAATTATCAATGCCATTCCCATCTCTTATGAAGCCTCTGGAGTCCCCCCTCCTTTGGGGACCAGAGCACATTCCACCTGGGGTATGGCGGCCTCTAAGGCCTTTGCTGCAGGTGTCCCACTACAGGACATCTGCAACGCTGCTGGATGGTCCACTCCCCTGACCTTTGTCAGGTTCTACGGCCTAGATGTTCAGGCCACTCCTTGTTCCTCTGTCCTTGTGCCTTAAGGTCTGTAGCAACACAGGGCAGGGGTTCCTTCACTATGGCGGAGTTGGCATCTCATTCCCATAGCGTTTCGACGCAGCTTGAGTTCCTGAAAGTGAACGTTTCAGGTAACGTATGTAACCCTGGTTCCCTAAAGTGTAGCGTATCAGCCGGGTTGGAAAACGTTATTTAAAACACTATCGTTCTTCCTGCTGAAACGAGGGAATTTAAGCTTTAGCTCAAAGGGAATAATAAGTATAATTAACTGTAATCAATTATACTAATTCTTGTAAGATGTATATATATGTTTTACCTGATTAAGCAGAATTAATAGTAATTATTAATCAATGCATCCGTCCACCGAAACATTCATAATTATACCTTAACTCGTGGCCACTAGAAAATACACTTCTTACTGATAGACAGTACTACTTCAGAGCATGTAACAAGATCGGCAAGTTTAAGTGACGTTCGTTTGTGAGCAGTTAAACACAGAAACAATCACAAGTGGATACAACACGGTTTATTACCACACTAAGACAAACAAGACTAATTATACACAAATAATACACTATGACAATACAAATAAAGAAAGGCAGGAAAGATATAAAAAAAAAATGATTTTTCATAATTTTTGGAACAGCATTTATTTTAGGAAGCATGTCTATAACATCTTACAGTGATGTCTTGGTAGACATCTCACAATATTAGGTAACATAGTGTAATGACATGCCCTGTTCCTCCCCGCCAGCAGAGGGAGCCCTCACCAGAACACTGACTGTTTGGTCCCTCTGCTTCCTGTTCCTGTTTTTGCCATTTCCTGTTTGGCACTATTTAAGCTGAGCACATGCTCAGCTTCATTGCGAAGTATTGCCAGCCTTTGACTGCCTTACTGAGCGTTTATTCATTGCCTGCTATCTTGTGTATGATTCTGATTGTTACCTGTTTACCGTTTATTGGATTATCCCTATTGGTTTGGTTGCCTGATTCCTGTTTGCCTCTGTGTTTGACCATTGCCTGTTTTGCCATTGTCTGATTGTTTGCCGCCTGCCCTGAACCACGCCTGTTTATCGTTTACTGCATGTCTGCTGCCTGTCTCGACCCCTGCCTGTTTCTCGACTCTGTTTCTCAATAAAGCTCTGTGCATGGATTCTAACAATGCATCTGCCTCGCCATCATTACACATAGCCAAAGTCTAAAGATAGCTGTTGGATTGTTATTCCTGAAAGATTAACACACACACACACACACACACACATATTGCAATGTTATCCCTACATCTAAACTGTCTTCCATCTTAAAATTTTCTCTTTGGGTCTTAACCCCATCTCAAAACCAAGGTCTTTGTAAAATGCTCCACAGAGATTTTTTTGTTTGGAGTCTATCATTAGTGGAGACTTGGAGATAAACAGAAGCTCCTCTGCTCATTAATGAAGGAAAGTGCAGTCGTTACATTGACCTGCTTTCACCCGGCACTCATTAATAACTTCTGATGATTCCATGAGCCTGGGATGCTGCTCTTTTTGTCTGACAGCTTGCCACATTCTGCATTTAGAAGACCATTTAAATCTGAATACTAATTATCCATATATAATTAAAATCCAAATATTCCTGGAAACGATTCCATTACTGAACATCTACGTAACAAGGAATAAGTAATGATAGGCCGTTGAATTAATGTACACTCGAGGTAGTAATGCTGTTATTTCTTAGGTGTAGATTATTTTTCTAATGAATCAATTATTCCACTTATACCACAGTTACTATACCGCAAGTTATTGTTTAGATGCTTCATTTCAAGACTGTCATGGTTTTGCATTTAAAATGATCTTGTGGAACTATTTTCTTCTGCAATCTCATCTCAAGTCTTTTTCTAATACCAAACTGTCAAGTTAGAGCTAGTAACAGATGCTTAAGCCCTGATATGCTGTTATTATAGAAACAATAAACCCTTTGAACAAGTAGGTCTATCAATATTTATTATACATATTATACTATTTACTATACAATATGCTTTGTATTTTTATATTATCAGCATGAAGCATATATATATATATAATAATAAAATAAATGCACATAAAGCACAGTCCTGCCAGATTTGTTCTTGCCAAAAAAGACTTGCTGGTATAAACCATACCTTCTATCTGAAACTTTCACAGGACCACTCAGAGAAAAGTTTTCTCACCCAGAGTTTTCTCAGTTGTTTCATTTAAGTATCAGGTTTGTGGATTATTTTTGAAATAAAACACTAATTATGCAATAATTCTAACCACAGTTACCACATTGCAACCCATTGTTAAGATGTTTTATTATATAGGAGCAATTTTAGCCGATATCAACAAACTTGGAACTACTTCATTGGTGTGTGTTTTCTGAAAAAAATAACACACCTTAGAACGTTTGTCAACAGAATTAAGCATTCTAATTTTTGGCAAAAATAATCTTATAGTCCAAATTAATGTTAATATGAGTTTGTGAGACAGTTCCAGTGAAAAAGTATGGCTGCATCATAAAAAATAAAAACTTTCTGTGTCCTGAGATCGGTTTTTGAAGGCAGCACAGATTTATGCTTTACTGTCTTTCGTAAGAAAAATGATGAAGACGTCGGCAATCTTAACAAAGTAAAGTAAAAGTGTTAAAGTGTGGAGCCAAAGTAGTGTTCGGAGTGAAGTCAGCATGAATGTAATATAGCGTAGATAGCGTAGATACTTTATATTGTTCTTTAAACCTGTTTTGTCTTCCCATAATGTAAATGAAGTTTTCCCTTTAAATGTAAATTAAGGGTTGCAGTGAAAGTAATCACTGTTTGTTCTCACATATTGTTAAGGGTGATATACCAAATGACAGGGTGATGCTGTTGTCTGACCAAATGTCCTTTTGATTGTGAATTACTAGCACACATTCCTTTCCATTTTTATTACATTAAAACTGAAATAAAGATAAACTAAAGACACAAGGTGACAGTAATGAGGTGCTGGCAAACTGTGTTGTGAATGGTGGAAAAAGGTGATGGTGAAAAGTGTTCAGTGTTGAAGGCACTGAATTATTGGTTTAATAATAGCTGCATAGGGAATAATGCCATATGTGATTCAGTTTGTGTGCGTGTATCAGCTGTCCAACAGCTTATTGTTAATGTAAGTTACGTATTCTGATAGCCTGTGGGAAGAAGCTGTTTCTGAATCTGGCATCCTTGCACAGCATGCTACGGTAGAGTCCTAATGATTTTCTCTGCTGTCCTCAACACTCTCTGGAGGGACTTCTACTCTGCTGCCATGCAACTGCTTTACCAGAATGAAAGGCTGCTGGTCAAAATGCTGGTCAGTACCTCTTTACAAAGTTGTTTGGACAGGAGAGGGAGAGTTTGCTCTCCTACTCCTCCTTAGGAAGTACAAGCGCTGCTGACCCCTCTTGACCAAGGAGGTGATATAAGTGGTCCATGACAGATCCTTAGTAATGTGCACCCCCAGGAGCTAGGTGCTTCTCACTGACTCCATAGTGCTACATAAATTATTACTTTCTGCTGAAGTCAACCAGGATCTCTTTAGTCATTTTGCCAATCAGTGATAGGGTGTTGTTGACTATGAGCTGGTTAACTTCCTGTTTGTAGGCTGCCTTGTGATTGTTACTAATGAGGCCCCTCACTGTTGTGTTTAATATGAACTTAATAATGTGGTTGTATCCATTGCTTCAGTTGTATCCAAAACAACAGTCATACATCATCAACAGCAACATTCTTAACTCGTATTGTCTGGGTTCTGTTGGTGAGGAAGTGGTGAGGTAGTAGTATTGATGCCTAGTGGGCCAAGTTTTCGCACAAAATGCAGGGTGATGATTGTGTAAAAGGTGGAGCTGAAGCCAATGAAGACTTCCTCACATAACTGTTCTTGTTCTCAAAATGCGCAAGGCGCAGATGAACTGCTGATGCTATGACATCATGGGTTGAGTGGCAGGTAGTAGTCATTCAGTGTTCATTCTGGTGTCTTCTTTGGCAGTGGTATGATAGTAGTAGCCTTAAAGCAAGGGGGTAGAGTTGGAGATGTTACAGATGCCGCTAAGGGCATCTGTCAGTTGGTCCACACATTAATGAGTAAATGTCCCTGTATGTTGTCAGGACCTGCAGCTTTTTATGGATTGACCCTTCAGGTTCAGACGTGATGCTGAAATCATGCCTATTTATAGGCAGGTCAAGGTCATTGTGTCAAGGTGATGTAGTGTTGTATGCCATGTAACTATTAAAAGGTGACTGCAAAATATGTCATCAGGTTACTGACGTTACTGACACTCTGCTCCCACCTGGCTCTCTTCAATCCTGATGGCAGCCTGGGAGCTCCATATTGTGGTTCAGGTCCTGTATTTGGCAGCGCAGCAGCTGCATTTGTGGTGATTGTGGCTTGGTTTAGTAAATGGACACTCTATCGCACTCTCAGCCAAATCCAGTGAGTTCATGCTGGCCGCATGCCTGCAGCCTGCAGTTTTTTCTGAGCTCGGTATAAAAGCTCATGACAATCTGATGACTGACAGCCAGGCCGGTGCTGAGGCAGATGAGCCTCCTGTTTTAGTCGTGGAGTGAGGAGCTGATTTTGGTTATTTCTTGTGCTGTTGAGAAGTTGAGCCTTGAGTGGCCAAATGAATGGCAGCAAATTATTACATGTAAGTTGGACAACAGATTTTTATTGTCCAACCAAGAACAGCCTCGCACTATAATCTCCTATTCTTCCCTGTCAAAGTCTTGAATATGGAGGAATCCATAATCAGCTCATGTGTTTACACAGGTCACCAGTCATTTATTCATCTATCGGTGGGCATCACGAACATGGACAAGGGCCTTAAGCTCACATGCTCACATCTCTCACCTTTGATGGCATCATCATGTATAAAGAGTGAAAATGAGCCTTGTAAAGGTGTGAAAGGGAACCTGACAAAGTTCTGGTAAAATTTCCATGTGAAATTTTTCTTGATTTTCTTGTAACAAACCAGTCCTCGAACCGAGGGTGTGCAAATCTGGGAGCAGATACCCTGAGCAAGGGTTCGCCAGGACCAAGTTTGTCTACTCTTGGTACCGCCGTTCTGGATCTAGTTATTAGACGTAATATCTCTTCAGGGCGGAGTTCTTTGGAAACTTCAAATTTTGGGAGACATAATTCGGTGCCTAGTTTTCTGGGTGGTGCCAGATGGCTGAGGCTTTTCTGTCATAGGCTGATCCCTTCATGGGATGTTACTTTAGTCTTAAGTGGCTTATCAGGAGCTCCATGTAAGCCCCTAGAGTCAGCCTTAGCTAATTTTTTGACTTAGAAGATGATTCTATTAGTATCATTGAAATTGCTCAAAGGATAGGGAATATACAGTCTCTTTCTATAGACTCTGCCTGTTTGGATAGGGAATATACAGGCTCTTTCTGTAGACCCTACCTGTTTGGATTTTGCTTCTAGCTATTAGCCAGTTTGCACCCTAGACCAGACTATATTTCTATTCCTACTGCCAATCACCCAATGGTGCTCCAAGCATTCTGTTCTCCACAGCATGAGTTGTCAGAACAGGAAAGGCTTCACTTGTTGTGCCCGGTTAGAGCTTTGAGGATCTATATCCACCACTCAAGCTAGTGCCATAAGACCTTTCAGCTCTTAGTCTAAGGAACCAAGATAATGCAGTCACCAGCTTTTCTCACTGGGTCGCAGGTGCTATTACCCTGACCTATGAGGCCTGACCTAGTGTCATTCCTGGGTACTAGAGTCCATTCTTCCAAAATTGTAGTATCATCTAGGGCGCTGTCTACGGGTGCACCACTAAGTGATGTCTGTGCTGTAGTAAGCTGGTCCCTACACCATGCACCAGAGGACCAGCATACCAAGAGGAGCTACTGTTAGCTATCCACTGCCACTTGAAACAGTTGGCCCATAAGGCTGCTCCGGCCTCAGGAAGGTAAAGCCCTTGTGAAGGGCTGTACCCCCACTTTTGTTAGAGTGCTACTCCAACAAATCCCAGAAGACAGCAGTTAAAGGTGAGCTGCCACCATCCAGCATGCCATCTCCTTTGCCAGCCAGACGGTGGAAAGGCTAAGGACCCTGAATCATCCTCTTAAACTACATGGGGAGGGTACAACTCTGACAGTTTAAGGACTTGCTGATGCTCAACCCAATGAACCACCAACCACAGGGAGCATGCCAGCAACAAGTTACTTCTTATCACAGCTATTCTCTATATAGTTTATACGAGGGCCACCTACTAGCCTAACCCCAATATCTGGGATGGCAGCCCAACTCACATTGCTCATGTTATTGTAACTGTAAATGTACAGGATTAAAATTATTATTTTTTTTTTTTCAAAATTAAGCATTCTCCACCAAAGATGTAATTATTTATGAACAAGTTAACTCAAAATTAATGTTAATAGATTTATTCTCCACCATTCCCAGTGTAAGGGAAACAAATTATATTCCAAAAGGAATAATAATAATTTATTTGGATCAATTAATTATTTTGGGAAATCTTAATCAATGTAATACATTGATTTAACACATTTATGAAGCATGTAGCAAAAATCACCAGGATTAGGGATTCCAGATTATGAGCATAAACCTTCACAACATCATGTGTGATCCAAACAAGACTTTATTAACTACTGCCAGAAACGAGGTCAGGTCAGCCGATCATAAATCGGGGTTTTGTGTTTTGTTTATTGTGATGCATGTGGGTTCGGTTTCTGACAGTTCACCACGTGCATCGGCATCCTGTTTTGCCCGCCCCGCTTATTATCCTCATTCTATCATCACTCGTACCTGTTCTCCATTACCGTCACAATATTTATATCCCTCGTGTTTCTTTTGTCTTTGTCATATCGTTGATGTTTGTTCGCGTGTCTCGACCTTAGAAATCTTGTCTAGTCTAGTTTTGCTTAGTATTTTGTCTTTGTTCTCATCCAGTCTTGTTTTGGTTCCCGTTCAGGAACTCGAGCTGTGTCAGAAAACGCTATGGGAACGCCATCAGCTTATATGAATATGCTCTGAAACACCTGTCGCACAATCAATTACGGGGCGCTTACAGGCGGGGTGACGTCACGACCAGGAAGCTATAAAAGCACGTGCGTTAGAGCACGCCCCCAGCTTTGTTCATTCAGCGAAGCGCTCTATGTTATTTGTCTGTCTTACGTCTCTTGTTTAGCTTCGTAGAAGTTGTCTTACGTGATTTTGTCTGTGTTTTATTAGAGAAATCATGCCTAAGGCAAAGAGCAAGAGTAATAGGGGCGAATGTGAGCAACATTTCAGGCTGTGTGTTCCTCCCTGCCCGCGTTATATAACGGGTGGGGATACACACAGTCTGTGTGTTGTTTGTTTGGGAGCGGAGCACGCTCAGTCAGCTCTTGAGGGAGCTGGCTGTGTGCACTGTGACCGTATGCCACTGCGTACGCTTCGCTCCCGGAGGGCTCTGTTTGAGGGGGGAGCCCTCACAAGTGTTCCCCGCGGTGCTGGTCCCGCTTTCGCTGAGGCAGAGTGGAGGAGGCATTCATGGGGTTCACAAATAGATTTGGTGGAGGGAGTTGAGATGGGCTCGTCCCTATCTCACTCCTCACCCGCCAGATCTTCTGCTCTCTCTCTGGGTCCCCCCAGGGGGAGGGCTCTGCCCTCCGCCTCTCATCCACTGAAGAAATGGATGTAGGGAGCGTTGAGGAGACCCCTCTTGCCCCCCATTTTGAGAAGCTCTTGGAGGTTATTACTCGTGCCAAGCTAGACATCAGTTGGCCCACCGAGCAGCAAAAGAGCTTATTGGATGAGCATTTTCTCCGTGGGCAGTCTGCGCCTCCAAGAAGGAGCCTTCCCTTTTTCCCAGACCTGCACACTGAGTCACACACTCACGCATATTTAGTTCAGCCACCTCAATGTACGGCTGGACTGAACGAGTATGGCTGATGCCTCGGGTGGAACAGGCGCTTGCCAACTACCTGTCCCCCCACAAGGCATTGTCTTTGAAGGCTCCGTCCCTGCCCTCTAAGCCTCTTCGAACCACATATGAGCTTTTGGGCAGGGCGTACATGGCGGCAGGTCAGGCTGGTACCTCTGTACACACTATGGGTGTGCTCCAAGCGTACCAGGCCGACCTGCTCAAAGATATGGATAAGAGCGCAGCCCTCACATCTGAGGATGTGGAGGAGCTGGGGAGGGCCGCTGACCTCTCCTTGCGTGCCACCAAGAAGACCGCCCATTCCATTGGGCGGTCTAAGGCAGCCATGCTGGCCGCAGAGAGGCATCTTTGGTTGACCCTGTCTGATATCAAGGGGAAGGACAGGGTCTTCCTTTTGGATGCCCCGTTGGTGCCTTCTGGCCTGTTTGGCGACGCTGTAGACACTGTCGTCAACAGGTTTCAGGAGGCCCGTAAACAAACGGAGGCGTTTCAGCGGTTCCTCCCTCGCCGCTCTCTGTCCTCCGGGGCTGTTAGGCGGGAACAGCCCCAGCCATGTACTAGCTCCTCACACCGGGAGGCCCAGAGGCAGAGCGTCGCGTCCTGTTCCCCCCCTATTAGGGTGCGAGTGACGCGGGGTTCAGCCTCAAAGCCCGGGAAATCAAGGCAGGATCTGGGGACCATCTTGATTTTCAAGCAGGTTTCAAAGAAGCGGTCCTGACTATATAACACCTCAGTCAGGACCCCAGGGGGCAGCCCCATCTGGGGGGCAGCGGGTAGTTGCGACGCCTGTTCCCTCTCAGGGCCCTCTGGAGGCTCAACTGTTAACCCTGCCACCGC
>JAZGTK010001190.1:0-43691 GCA_036877625.1 Ambastaia sidthimunki | reverse complement strand
GACATACTGCAGCCGTGGCTGGAGTGTGCAGGTGCAGCAGACATCGGACGTCCGGTCGTGCGGAATATATTGCGGAATGCAGGCTGAATGCGGGAACATCCACTGCCAGTGTAGTGCTGCCTCTCTCTACCACCTCCCCAAGAATATTCACCTTCACCTGCACACCACACACATCACTGAAACCCCGCATAACATCCTGTAATCACCCCATCCAATCACCACTGCGGCTTTTAGCGCATGCCGATTAGCTTTAAAGCTATGCTAGCTGCACGCTGGTGTACTCTTAAAGTTAACCACAAAAACGTTTATCCGACATATACATCATACTCTTCCGAGAAAACGTAGCAAAAATATTGATGTTCACGTCTTGTTTCCATAAAAAAATTGTGTTCATCAGCATTTTATGGGGCATATAAAAAAATTGTGATTTTTTTTTTACATTTTATTTTAGGATCATCTTGAAGTTGGTGGTGTAATTAAATTTTCATGTGCTGATCATTATAACGTAATAATTAACGAATCAACACGTTGGCATGTGATTATGAGAGATATTAAAGGATGGATTTCTTTAATTAGAAACTGTAATTCACCCATTTCCCATCATGCAATGTGCTCATATTAAATATACATGCTTAAAATTAACTATAATTAATTCATCTATTTAAAACATTCGCTTAACCCTTTAATGCAGTCTCTTAAAACTGTAAACAGCGTTGTTTTTTAGCAAAGTCACTAAATATGCATTCAAACAGTATTTGACGCTACAAAATGCAGGCGCATCAATCTCGCAGTGCAGTATTTTTGCAATAAAGCATCTAAAGCAAAATGTGTCCGATATGCTGCACAAGAATGAAATGAGGTTGCACAGGAAACACAGAAAATGCTTTGTCAGGGGTCCTCCTATAGGACCTAAGAGGAACCAGTTTGTAATGTGTACGGATAGCGTGTCGAATCTCACCAGACTGGAGGCAGTCGCCTCCCCAAACGCAAGACCATCTGGCAGCACCAGGAAATGTTCCTGCTCTTTACTAACACGTATCTGCAGAGGACGAGAGAAAGTGAGAGAGAGACTAAGTAGTCATTTAGCAGATGCTTTTATCCAAAGTGAATTACAGGGCATTTATTACAGAAACGACCCCCCGGAGCAGATTGAGGTGAAGTGAAGGAAAGCTCATGGCTTGTACTTTGCAGGGATCGAACCAGCAACCGTCTGGTTACCAGCTTTGACCACATAACCACTCGTCACTAACGGAGGCTTACTGAAATACATATGTATGCAAATTCATATACAGCACACATGCAAGGGTTCCCAAAAGTGTTAGGGCACTTAACACGACTAACAGGAAGCATTTTCAGAATGTACTTTAAAAGTTATATAAAAAAATAAAATTATATATATATATCTTTGGTATCTTTTATTCTTAATTTGTGAAATGTTTTGCTTCAGAAGTGGTGATAAAGATGCTCTTTATTTAAAAGAAACGTCGCTTGGTTTCAATCATACATTTTTAAAGTGTATAAGAATTCAAACACAAAGTTTATCCATCAGCTATTGCACTTAACAATAGGAATATGATGCCATAATACAAATAAGTGTCCTAAACTACATGCAGCACAAAGCTTAATGTACCTCAGCGGTGGTAGATTTAAAATGCATTATATGAAAACATATAATTCCATTATCATGACAATGAGTTACATAACAAACAGCTTAAGCAAACATATGTACCGGAACCTTCATCAGAATGCAGCTCTACACAGACAGAGAAGGTTTGTTCTTACTGTGAGGCACGTGTTGGCAATCTGGGCCCAGCCATATAGATCCACTAGTCGGTGAACACTAGCCAGTTTACAGCGCATCAGTCTCTCGCCCTTCACCATGGAGCCCGGCTCCCATCCGTGCAGGTCGTTAATGGGGGTCACCATGGTAACAGCTACACAGACATTAGTACCAACAAAAGGAACATCACAACAAGAGCGAGTCAATAAATGCCTCAGTCATGAATGACTCTGCATGAAAATGCAACGTTAGTTTGATCAGATTTTAAGTGACAGATCTGATTCAGCACAACTGAATTTATCTGCTGAATCAAATTCCTAATTTAAATGTGATCAATGAAATGCAAACTAAACTCTGACTTGTCCAGCAAAGCTGTTGTGTCACATTTCAAATGTGACATCACAGGGGTTATTTACATATAATGCATGAAGAATATCATATTTTTATTATGATTAATGACTTTATCAGTCACTGTAAATTAAAAGTTGTACTTATCTGAACTGAAGTGTAAAAATTACTATCCGGTGTAAGTAACGTGGAAAAATAATCTTAAATGTATCAATAAAAATAAATGTCACCAATTTGTCATTCAGCAGAAGACGGTATATAGACGGTATGCACTTATTACAGGGACGAACACCCAGTTGAGGTAATTGAAGGAAACAATATATATAAAGATAATTTAAAATTCATCCCTTTAGGATTCAAACCTACAACCTCAAGATTACCAGCCCACATATTTAAGCACTGGTATGTATGGTAACAGTATGACGGTTCAGATAGGACATCAGTATTGTGGGTTACTCACTGGATGGGGTGACAGGCAGGGTGGCGGGTGACCCGTGATTAGCCATGAAGTCAGCGATCTGTCGAAGAGCCCAGAGACTGGAAGAACTTCCTTCCTTCTTCATCTGCTCCTGGATCAACACATCCAGCTCCTCTCTGAAGGACTTAAACACATAAACAAATGTAAATATTCTGCTACACAGTGTACCTACATATAAGGGACAAAATAAAGTTTATAGGTACTAAAGTTAAAGAATATTTTAAATAGTGTATCAACTGTGAGATTTTAGGTTACAATTTATATAAATATACTAGGGAAAGTATAATGTTAGATACAGTAATTGGTCAAAAGGCCGTTTCATTTACCTATTTGCTCTATTGCACTCATTTAAATAATCCTGCGGTGTAACAAATACATTTTAAATCTACTATGGAGCAATTCCATGTAGTCTCTGTAGCTGCATGTATTACTAGATTTGCATTTCCTGCAGGAAATACCAGTGCAAAAAATCATGTTAACAACATTCAGCACAACACAAGAAACCTCACACCATCTTTGCAGAGTACACACACCTATAATTGGCTAAGTATATGTTAGAATAACATGACCAATCACAACTCTGCATGCAAATAGACGCAAGACAGAAGACTAATCATAATTCATTATGTAAATAGTTTAATCGTGCTGTAGTTTAACTTTAAATGTCTTTAAAAATGTAGTTTACAAAAAGCAACTCACAGACCACGCCTAAGGTTGTAAATATCTACACAATAAAGTCTGAGTAAGTTTGTGCAACAATCCACTACAGATATTTAATTATTAGGGTTTGAGATTGAGAACAGAATATTAATACAGTTTTGCATGTCCCATTGCATGGCACTACTAATTTCCTGTGAACTCACATATTTAACTACTGAAAGCAGCTCTCACAAACACACACATCTCTTCCTCAGATTAATACAGAGCAGATAAAATAATACGTTTGTACGCATACTGCTGGAGTACTTCCAAAAATCCACAACAGGGCAAGAATAACTCAGTCGTCTTCATACCAAACACTGACCTCTTCATTTCTGTCATCATTCACAACATTCTTCCATTCTGTGTTTTTTGTTTTGCACCAACAGCTCGAGCTCACGCCACTATCTGTGTTTTCTCCTCCCCAGCTCTCCCTCTATCTCTCTTTCCCTCTGTCTCTCTGCAGCTGCAGCTGTCATTGGTGATTCAGGGCAGATTATATCTGAGCCGTTCTGATAATCATATCTTTGGGAACCTAATGAGGAGGAAGGGGGTAGAGGGCATACGGACTGGACGCAGGACAATAACGGGTGCGCAGAACAGAGCGATTAAAAGGGGTGGATGAAAATGGGTCTTACGCGTTGCAGATGAGAGATTTGCCATTTTCCATGACCTTTCTGAGGGCTTATATTGGCCACTTGAAAACTCACTTACGCAAACACATTATCACAACAGTGGGGTTCCTAAGGCAAAAATCACATACAATTTCTTCATTGAGAACTTCGTTTTTGCAAGTAATATTTAAAGACTGAGGTTGGTAAGTGATGTATGTTGTAAAAGCCACAAACCAGTGTGATTTCAGCATCATTTAAAAAAGTGTTTAACAGCCGAATCCCTGAAGACAGGTCCACCAATCAGAAGTCACCTTTAACAATAACAACCGCCCACTCCCAAAATGCACTGCAAACGATGTAATCAAGATGTAATCATATTTCTAATATATTTTAAATATTTTGCAATAAACTCTAAATATACAGTTTTCATACTAATGACCAATGACTATAAACGAATACCATAAAATAATACTGTAATTTTTATCCATTTATGTTACGTGGCTTCATGAGATGAGTAGCTTGTTGTCCCATAAAAAATGAGTACGCCGTTTGTTATTAGCTCCTAAAGCTAACAACACAAACCCATGTGACTGCTCAGATTCAAATATAGGGGCTTCAGTTGTTATAACTGCACTGCTTGTTACTCACTGGGCTCTGCAGGAGACTTGAAACACGTTTTTTGAGGCTGCTGGATGGCGTGGACTGCTGGGGAGACTGAACCATCTCCCCCTCCAAACACTCCCCATCCACAGGACTGTGCATCACTGGGGTCCCTTTAGGGGTGGGGGAGGTACTCATCCTTCCTTATCCCAGCGTAAGAGAGAGAGAGAAAGAGGAATAGAAAGATAAAAGAAAAAGAGAGCAAAGAAAAGTAAAGGACAGGCAGAGCAGGACCAGACGAGATGGCTGGATGAGGGCAGACAAAAAAAGAAGAGAATATAGAAATTAGTCAATTACTATTTGTTTTGACAGATCACTGAGGATAAAAGAATTTGTAGAAATATGTTGATGTGAAGATTCACGGTCACGCATGAATAATACACACACACACACACACACACACACACACACAAACGGGCGCAGGCAGTCCTGCATGTGCTAGATAAGAAATTCTACACGCCACACCCAGAGTCACATGACGGGCCGGACTAACTGTCACATATATCCAAACACTCAATTTAAGTGCCCTTAACAGGGCTGTGTAGTGCATCGCAATTACAGAGCAGAAAACACATATAGTTCTTTATGTGCATTAGTAAAATTGATCGGTTTGTTTGCTTGTTTAGTCAACCAAGGTCTATTTATGAAATTACATTAAGAGAATCCTTTTGTATTGATGCTGTAATAGCTATTACAGTATATTACACTAGCACTGTTTTAGAACGTATAACACAGGTGACTGATGGTAGATCTTACCTGAAGACCAACAGCCTGAATTTCATTGAAAACATTTATTTAACCTTTATATTTATATTGGTAAAACTGCAACAGTGTACGGCTGATGTTATTGCCTCCTTACAAATTATCATGTCTTTGTTTTCCTCACCTTGTAAGTCTTTGGATTAAAGCATCTGTTAAATGCTAAACGTAAATGTAATGTTATCAACTTGCTTATATTCATTTGCTGTAAGGTTCTGTTTTCAATGTTGAAATAGAGTTTATTTATGTAGCTCAAATTTTACACAGCTGTAGCTGATCCAAAGTACTTTACAGAGGAAATTAGACTAAAACTAAAATAAAGAATAATACAAATATAGCACAAACTATGTTTAAAATCAATGCATGAATGATGATTTCAAGGTCCTTGATAGAAAGGAAGAAATATTTTCCTGTTGCCCAATTTCATGTGCAGAGAGGGCTACAAGTGAGCCATTTATTGGTTTACTTCCCAAAAAGTGGCACTGTGGTGTTTGTAAAACATTACTCTGTTTGTTTAAGCAGCCCAATATAGCAGCATCAGATCATCAAATGGGGTGAATCTGGGGTGGGACTAAATCTGCTGTAGGAATCAACTACATAAACCTTTAGTTGTATTAAAAATTTGTTGGGTTATTCATCCTACCATTTGCAGTATAAATATGAATGATTCATGCATTTGTGGAAAGAGTGGGAGGCATCAAAAATATTTTTCTTTATGTATCTATTGAGTATCATTTAAGCTTATTGTCTAATAAAATTCAGCTTGTGTCATAGAGAAAATGTTCATCTAAAATATTTAAGTGATGCATCACTAAAACATCCAATGAATGTATGAGTTGACAAACAGTCACAGCATCTTTGATTGGTCGTCTGGCAGGGGGCTCAGGTGCTCTGGGACCCCACTCAGAGGCCCTCTCTCTGGGGAGGCTTTATAATGGCTGAGGCCTCCCTGGATCCAGACACTGGCTCCTTGGATCAGTTTCAGACACAGCTTTCTACTCTAGTGGATCCAATTTAATCAAGTCACTTTGCTTTCACAGTGATCCATCCCCAGTACACATGCCTGTCTTTAATTCAGACTCTAATCTCCAAATGCACGGCCTGTCTTCTGCTACAGCAGCCTTTTCATGCCGTTCTGGGGAGAGATGTAGAAAGATGTCGCAAAAAAACATGTACATGTGTCTGCTATTTATTGATCAGTCTGAAACTGAGCTTTCCCAACCGGATGAAGGCTTCCCACCCCACAGAGAGATCTTAAAGCTTTTAAGAAATGGGGGGAGAGCGAGAGAGACAGAGAGAGAATGTATAAAGGGGATGCATAATGGTTAAAGTAATGCCTGATTGATTTGAAATGGGTTTTCTAATTTAGTTGTGGTGGGTCTGGATGCATTTATTTCAGCATCATGATACATGAGAACATACATGTTAAAAAGCAACTAACGTTTGGCTTAGTCGCCAATAAAATTGCATTTGCTGTTGGACACCAGTGGGACGTGTCCTCATCCACTTTTTAAAATATCGATTCTGCTCCTGATGCCAGACTAAGTCCATAAGCCAAACGTGTGAAAATGCAATTCTGTTCTTAAACGATGAGACAGTCGCTCAGCACTGTATCATTTCACCTACATCAGTGAACTATCATACTGTAAACTGTGTCTGTGGTATCTAAACTATGATTAATCATTTCCTACAAATGAACTTGTTGCATCCTTTGTGGATTATAGTAAAACAGGCAGTCAGCACAAGAGACAAAAGTGCGTTATAATTTCATGAATACAACAACTTCATAAATACAGTACTTTAGAATAAAAATGTTGATTAATGTCTTTATGAATTAATGTTCCCATTGGATCTCACATGGCAACACTGTTTTAATACTGAACTCAAAAGGTAATAAAAGAGAAAAGCCTAATTAAAAGGTTCGGGTTATTATCTGGCCATGGTTTGTATCACTGGAGGAGACTGAACAGGCAGGGCTGCACCGCCCTTCATCTCCAGGGCTCATTTGCCAGGGGGGAAATCTCATCCGTCACGCCCACTTCTGCTGGAAAACAACATCCCTATAACCGCTGTGAGATCGGAGATATATTTCTATATATTTGTTATTGCTTAAAACATACTGAAGATGCCGTTTCTTGCTCATATGCACTTTAATGGACGCAGTGTTAAAACGTGCCGTCTCGTGGTTTTAGTGCTATAGCCACAGCAGGTGTTGGCGCGGCAACATCAGCACCAGCCGCCGCGGCGGGGTTCAGCCTCTGGGCATCAGTGACAAGAACCCGAACCGATCGAGCCCATCCTTATGATTTTGCAGGAATGCATGGCGTGCAACTAAGTATCAAAGCCCATCTCGACGTACAGCCTGGTATAAAACAATTACACGATCTTACTTATAAACTGCGTATATAAAAACAGGGCAACCCCCCATTAGACTCAAACAATAGCTTTTCCTGAAACTTGATGAATCGTTCCTATAACATAACTCTTATAATCTATGAATTAATGCTCAGATTGAAACAAGGCCCCGGGGCCTCCGATTAATTCAGCAAAACAAAAACAGATCAGAGCAAATAAATCATTTCCATTATAAACTATTCTTACCTATAAAGGAATGTGGTTTGTTTTTCTTTACATGCATGCTGTGTTGGCTATTAAATCACAGAGCTGTAATTAATTATATAGCATATTCATGCAATATCATGGCAGTCCACCTTCACATAAGCGGTATTGTGACCATTAACGTGACAGATGCATTGAAACCAAAATTCCTTCATTCATACATTCACATGCACGTTTGGGTCAATACAAGCCTGCGTCCATTTAAATCTCCGCTTCAATTGTACACTAAACTCTGTAAATAGTAACAGAGAGAATAAAGGATGCTTACCTTACAACATCCCCTCTTTGTCCTTTATCCGCGCATTCACAATACAACGCTGCAATGCAATGCGTCCAAAACAAACAGGTGCACCAAGCAATCGATGGTCAGTGTCGTTTTCCAGTGTGAATGGTATTGTTTTGGGTCTGTGTTGTCTTGGACCTCCGCATCCCCTCGCCTTTTTTTTGACGTTTACTGATGGCAAGACCAGCCCACGACCACGCCTGCCAGCTTCATGACCTCCGCGATTTAATGTCTACATTAAGCTCCTGCTCGTGTTTTTAAGAAACACGCTTAGTTTGTTCGCTAGCAGTATTTTAAAATGCTAGTAAAAATCGATTAAACGAAAATCTATCGTTTTTTCAACCAAGGACTGAATATCGTGTAATTATCGGATCACAGATTTATTCTAGATGTCTTTGCCTACGGAAAGATGCAGCTGCGGAATTCTGAAGCGTCGCATTGGCTCCACCTGCTGGTGGTTTACTTGTATTACAAGCAAACAAAAATGCCTTAATTGCAAAACAAAAATGGCTAAATGTTACAACAAATTCTCACTCTTTAACCTTTATGTCTTGTTGATATTGATTTCAGGGGTGGACTTATACATACACGTTTTATTCCCCCTTTAAGACCCCAAACAGATTTAAGATTTTTTATTTTTAGGCAAACTGTGAAGTTGAAATGGTTTATAATCAGTTCTTATAAGAATGAGGAAGGCATAAAGCACTGACCTGATTAATATGAAAAGAATATAAAGAATATACATTTAATTTACTGGTATTAAATTTATCATTTGTATAAAACAAACAACACAGTTAAACACTTTACTATTTATTACATTGTGTAAATCTTAATTCATATATAGCTGCAGAGCTTCAAAATAAATAAACCCTTTATTAATTTATCTCTTATAGTCTTAGGGGAGTTTAAATGTACACTGCAATAAGAAAATATTTCACTACAGCTCAGTTTAACTGTCAACCATCAGTCCTCATAACAGCTGACAAAATATTTCCATATCATTAAACAGGGCTGCACAAATAGCATAAATCTTATATCTTAAAGGCACATACAGAAAAATCAAAATGTATTTAATTTAGGCACCATGAGAATAAGGAAAATTGAGGGGGGCTTCTATGGGGAGGGTAAACCTGTTACCACAGTTGGGTCGGAACCGACCTGAACAATATACATTGGTACAACACACTGTACTGTCATGTTGCCGAGATCCATGTCATCATCTTCTCCTGTCGCCGTGGTTACCAGTGGAGCAGTCACACTGACTTCAGTAGACAGAAAAGGATTTGACATAGACTCCATATCCTGAGAATGAGACAAAGATGATTGGTTAAACAAACGCATAATGTTACAACTATTTATAATGAAATCCCCAATTCCATTTTGAAAGCACTTGTAAATGAATGTAAATCCATGTTCACACATTTGCCAGATGCTTTAATCCAGATTAATCCAGATCTTCAGTACTGGACCACTGCAATACCCTATTGTAGACCCTATGTGTAGCTTTGTAGACCAGGCTTGTTGTCTCTTGTTGTTAAATGTTCTCTTGTGCGTAACTCACCGCTGATTAAAGCATCTGCCAAATTAAAACGAGTGCAAAATTTTTCCTTTTCCACACACTTTTAAAACTGATCATTTTGAAGCACTCACATCCTCCATGATCCAAAAATCAGAGCAGCCGGCCTCCATGTTTGAACAACTGATTCCAGTCTCTAGGAAAACATCAGAATTTCCACCTCCCTGCAAAAACAAGACATGGCTGTACTGTACTGTTCTGTGTAGTGAAAGCATGTTCTTACAACAGAATCCAGATTGCAAAGGGAACTGATTCAGTTTCAGTGTGCGGGTTTAATTCAGATCAGAATTTGACTCACACTGGCAGAGCTGTGATTGAGGACAGCAGACAGAAGATGAATATACTCTGTGGCAGCTTTGAGCACGTCCACTTTGCTGGGCTTTCGGTCCTGTGGCATCACTGGCACGATACGCCGAAGGTACGAGAACATGCCGTTCAGGCTCCTTACCTGAGGGAAGCAGTGCATGATAAATTATTAGCAGCATTTTAAGGTCTTTTTTAAGGGAACAGTGCGTTTTAAAATAAAAGTTGCAATTTAATTCAACCCTTTATAATGGAGAAATGAAGGCTGCTCTTTATTTCCAAATAACAGTGAATGGGGTTGTCAAGTTCCAGAATAACCAAAGAAAATCAAGTATTGTAAAGGTAGCTTTTAATCTACATATTTGTCTTTAATCTACATATTTCATACAGCAGGTTCATATACTGTAAATAAACAAAGCAACAGACAATCAGTTATTAATTGAAAACCATTTTTTGTGGATAATACAAACTTCAGACATACAAGCTCAAACAAAAGTAAATGACAAAATTTTACTTTGGGGGTAAACAATTTAATCAAAGCTAAGAAAAACACCTACTCTTATCCAAGCTTAACATGTAGACAACTGTAAGTCCACCATTCATATGCTAAATCCTGCACATGTCGCAAAACAACACTGTGTTTGTGCGTTTATAAAATCTAAACAAGCACATATGCATATAAGGATCATATATAAAGCTGTAACTTTCAATGACACTTAACAGTACAGAGACTCACGAATGAATGGCCATCATTTGACTAGTGAATGAACCTTTGAGAAATCGCCTAGTTTTTACATGCATCATAAATGAAACTCATTGCATAATTGCGAATAGTACATCTACCCCCCATCAGAGCCTCTATTTAGAAAAAGCATGAGCTTTATAATTGTAACAATTAGCTTATCCATGCAAGCCTGGCCATTAGTCAATACGACTGATCGCCTGTCAAAATTTATTAAAGAGGATTTCCATTCTAGTTCCAGGAATTAGCATTCAAAGAAACACATTTTAAAAGCATTGAAAGAGGACGGTTCCAGGAACAGAAAGGAAAGAAAATGAATGGCTAATAACAGGGAAACGAGCCCCCTACATTGCACCTACAACTAGCAGTTAGTGTCTGAACGATCAACATTCAATGATGGTTTAAAGAAGAGTCAATGTGAGAGTTAAACATTATTCTTAAATGTTTAATATTTAAAAACATCAAGGCCGACGTTATGGAAACAATGGTTACATTGAATTAATTACAGAAATAAGTAGTAAGAAAAAAACAGTAAAGAAACAGAATTTATAAAGCTTTGTAAATCTGCAAAACCTCGCCATCCAAAAGGGGGCAACATTGCACAAACGTTAGAGCACAACGTCACCAGAACGTGCTGCACTCACCCGCAGTCTCTCTTTTGCGTTCGCCAGCTGGCGTCTTTTAACAGCTTTATTTCCGTCTTCGGTATCGACGTACTGCCCGTTTTCCAACCGGACAAATTTACCGATAGTCACGTGAACTGGAAGTGATGGTTCATCGCTCTCGTGCAATAAAATATCCCCCATTAACTCGCGCTCGGGGACTTTCATCAGATCCACCACAGCCCTAAACTTTCTGCCTGTCATTTATATACACTTATGTCGAAATTATAAATATAATCACTACTTTACTTGGTTACATTTAACCAAGCAAAGCAAAAGACGTGTGGGTCAAAACAAAGCATTTAAGTGATACTGTTGTGCAACGAATAGGTGTGAAAGTTGACCAACCACGTGACAAAATAATGCCACGTTTAAACTAATGTCACCTGTGTGTCAAACTCCTCCCACTTTATTAATCATCCAATAATAAAGCGCATGTAGAGACGACCTGTGATTATTAAGTGTTAAATTAATTCTGGCCGCTAGACGGCACCATAATGTTGTGTCGTGAGGGTGGTGCTACAGCCCCCCACCTATGAGGGACTGTATGAATGATAAGACATGACCTTTGGGTTTTCTGATTTAATGTTCAGCTTTTATTCTGCTTGCTTTCTGATTGTTAGATATGAGAGACTAGGGATAATTCTCACATTTTCACCCAGGGTATGCATTAAATGTATACATTTAATACATTACATTATTTGTTGGTAAAGTAATGGCTAATATTTACCTTCCCCTGTTTCATGAATTGCTCTGTTTCATAATTGTTACATGGCAAATTCCCATTTCAACAATATACTCCAAATAGTATGACAACATTTACACATTTGACGCCTTTATCCAAAGTGAGTTACAGAATATTCAAGTTATACATTTTATGTCCTGGGAAATGAGTGAAAAAGTCTTTAGGAAAGGTTTCCATACTGAATTGGACATAAATCTACCCTGGGATATTATTTACTGGAGTAAAAAAGTGTGACAACATATCTCAGTCTTCCTTATGTAACACATTGTGTTACATAAAATGCTACATATAATGTTACACACTGTTACATAAAATACTTAATTTTAGCACAAGTATACTGACTCATTACTAAATTACTAAGTACACAAGTCAGCAATACATGATATATATTTTATACACAGACTGGAATGCTGTAGGCTGCATTCAGAAGAACCATTTAACATCATTTCTTTTTTTTATGCATTTATTTTTTCTGTCTCAGCAAATAGTAAAAATATGGTTTATTTACAATCTCTAACATTTTCTTTGTTCAATGAAAAAGCCCCATAAACACCAATGGTTTTAAAATGATTTACACTGATGATAATTACACAAGAAAATATTCTCCTTATGAGCATTTAGTGTGAATTAGTGCAACTGTACTGAAAATCATTATCAGCCTCATTCTTTGCTAGAAATGAACGTTAATGATTCGATTACGCGGAAATTCCTCCTTAATGTGAAACGTTTGTGTGATGATGCGTCATAATTCTATAAAAAGGTGCAAAAATTGTTCTTGAGTAGCTACAACCTTGTGCCCATTAAGAAAACCCTTATGAGAGAATTTCTTATTGGTTGCTTAATAAAAGATGATAAACATATTGACAGATTGACACCATGTTTACAAAGAAAAACTGCCTTAACACACGGACACACACACACACACACACACACACACACACACACACTTACTTATTATCTAAATGGGGACATTCCATAGACTACTATTGATTTTATACACAGCTAGTTATAAACAACTTAACCTAACCCTAGCCAACAAACCCAAGCCTCTAACCCTAACAGAAAAAAAGCTGTGTTTGAAGAAATAAATCATTAAATTCCTGTAAAGAAATATGTGCACATTTGTATGTTTCATTTTCAGTGGTTAGTAGTGTAACAATCTTGTGTAAACATTGCTTTCCTGTTCCTTTACTTCTCACAGTCACAGAACCACACCTATAAACTCCAACAGTTGAGATTAAACCACTAGGCTAAATACAGATAATCCAATGATGCATGGAGAACTAAAGAGATTGTCCCTCAATAACCTTCAGATGGTGTTTCTGGGATAAATAAAATACTGTCATGTTTCATTTGAATTAATGTGTCTTTGGGTTAAGTTGAATTAATGTCTATAATTACATTCAGGTCAGCAATCTTGCAAACACAACCAAGTAAGCAGAAAACATCACCATAATTGATATCAATGGGCAAAACCATGTCCTGTGCTTTCTTTACTAAGGGCAAAAATGTTTACCTTGGGGGCAGTTGTCAAGAGACTTTCTATGTCTGGCTTTGTATTTAGGTATTTATAGTAAAAATGTATTATAAACATGGACAAAAAGTTTCACTACAATTACGGTTACAGAATACTGTATAATTCATTTAGGGGTGTTTCTTTAGGTCAATTGGTAGAGCATTGCATTAGCAAAAAATGCATTAGCAAAAAATGCATTAGCAAAAAATGTAAACCCTCAATACACTATATGTGGCTTTGAATAAAACCATCTGCCAAATACATAAATGTAAAAAATATAATATACCCCATCAATTTAACATTTTTAATAAACTTAATCCCAAAACAAAATGATCAAATTACTTATTTTTTTTATTCCAGGGAGTTTTTGGGAGTTTGACATATTTGATGTATCAAACATTAGATGGATGAATCATACTGTACATAAAATGAGAACAATTGAAAAAGTGTCTCTATGTCTTTCAGTTGTTCGTTGGACAGACTGTAGGTGTTCTCACAGTTTTGATTCCTGTGAACAATTGAGGCACATTGTAGGTTTGGAATCTCATCAGCTGCTGTCTTACATCAGTTCCCCCGTAGGACGTCAAGAACTCGTGTTAATCTGATAACCATCTCTCTCCAAAAAACTCTGCAGTTTGTTATTGTATCACCTCACATTTGTACGCACTGTAAGGCACTGCAGGTAATTTAAATGTGCACTGTTTTAAAAACAGTTAGACAAACACTTACAGCACTTTATGTAGCAAAGTTCCTACATATAGCTATATAGCAAAGTTCCTACATACAGTTATACAAACACTTATGGCACCTATGTATTAAAAACACTTATAGCAAAGTTCCTACATACAGCTATATAGGAAAGTTCCTACATACCGTTACACAAACACTTATAGCACATATGTATTAAAAACACTTACAGCAAAGTTCCTACATACAGCTATAATAAACATTTATAGGTTTTGTAAGTTCTTTTGGTTTATGCAACGATATTATGCCACGTGAATAAAAAGTTTTTCATCACTGGTCGTAAATTCTAACAAATTCTCACGCTGATACCTCTCAGAATATCCAAATGTTTAACTGACTTTGACCTTTTAAACTCTTGGTTCAGATCTTTCATGTTTGAGCTATGAGAAACATCTTATATATTGTACTCCCAAATGTGTGGGAACAAAAGCAAAAATTCGAAATTGAGAAACAGCTTCTGCACAAAGCTTGAAGCAGACAGACGAGGAAGGAAAGAAAGCTTTGCGGCTGTTGTGTGAGACTAAAGGAGACGTGTCTAATGTACACCAGCCTACATGCTAGAGATCTAGTTCACTTTATACAGAGAACAGAAAGCAAAACTTATCTCAATACCATTTATCCGCACAACCATTCTCTGCGATTTAATATTTTGAAATATCTCTTTTCATTCTTTCTGTCAAGTCACCAATGCTCAAGATAAGTGAATTACATATAAATTCTTGCTACATATCAAAGATTTCAAAACACATTCCGACATGGAAAGTACAGCTGAGTCCTTAACCTAGGTTTAACCTTATATAAACTAACCAAAAAATGTTTTAATAGAATTTTTTAAATACATCAATATAAATCAAAGGCATTCCATTTTTTGGAATTTGAAAATGCAATACAATCACAGTTAAACAAACAGGTTATATAAATAAGGCACCATTTTGTAGGTATCTAGTAATCTGAAACTCTAAAAAATGCAAACAAATAAATACTAAGAGTACCACTTAGGTACCACAATGTACCTATGCTATGCTTATATTATAACATATAATGTTTTATAGTATTATAACATATAATGTTTTACATACTTTTTATTATTAGGTAGTATTCAGTATATACTGATGTGAAGTATGCAGTAAGTTACAGTTCGTGGTTTCTGGTTTAGAGGCAGGACACACCTTCTGTGCGTCCAATCAGCGGCCACGATGCGAGTGACGCAAGACGCTCAAATTACTAGTGCGAAGTGGGTGGAATTAATAGTGACGTCACTTCTCATCATCGATGCATTACACAGCGCAAGTAAAAGAAAGAGTTTGAGAAACTTGAAGAACATGTGCACACACCCAGAGTGACTTTCAATCAGTTCAGATCACAAGCTAAAGACCTAGAAAGTTAAGAAAGTTAAGAAAGGACGAGGTTGACTGAAGACGATGATCGCCTCTCATTTACTGGCGTACTACTTCACTGAGCTACACCATGATCACGTCCAGAAAGTAAGTGCTTACTTAAAAGTCGGCTTATCAAGATTTGAAACTGTGTTTTGACTTTATGTGTCCAAATATTCATCCGGACGAATTGAGATCGTTATCTGCCCGTATTTACAGAAGGTTGTAGACAGTGATACTGTATAACGCATCGCATCCCATGACTACACGTGTGAGAGGAAGGTCAAATACATCATTGTACTAATACATTAAGATCACTACAAATAAAGTCTGATATTACGATAAGGGGGCTGATACTTGTAAAGATAGGACTTAAATGTTAAATTCTGTGAATTGTGTTGAATAACTACTTTGAATCCCTCAAATTGTGCTTTTGACTTTGTCAATGGGTTCATTGACGTCAAGTAGCCAGTTTCCGCATTTTTTTAAAAATGGAGATTTACTATCTCACTCCCTGTTTGAAAGAGATGTTCAAACCCAACAACAACTTGGGAACAATAAATGCATGTATTTAAATATATATTTTATATAGAACGTAAATTTTTTTTGTCTGGCCGTCTGCTATTGTTTGTAAAACAAATGAGTGAGCGGTAAAATAAACAATTGGGTAACTAGCTTGATAACTAGCTAGGCAAGTTCAAGTGAAATGTGTTGCTTCCTGCCACGACGTACTTTTAACTCTGCTGTAACCTGAGACACGGGCGCCCTGTTCAGTCACGCCGGTGACGCATCACACCTAGCGCGTGCCTCTCGACGTCAATCACGTCAACGTTTCATTATGACGTCACAGTACAGTGACTTCTGTGACCTCAGGCACGTCTAAGGCGTACAGTGGCCTCGTGTACCAGCGGCATCAAATTTTAAACCAAGTGACATTTATTTTAAGGACAGAAAGCATAAGCACATCATTTAGTGTGTGGAGAATTTAGATGTATTGTATCTAGTTGACGTCCTTTTAATGCTACAATTATTTTGTATTAACAACACAAACAGGGTGCAGTACTGTGTTACAACAAATTTGCAATTTCAATATTTGCAGTATTTTTTACAGCTAATAAACTGGCTTGAAAGAGGCTAGAAAAAAGGTAAATTTGATAAGGAAAGGACATTTGTTTACACATGATTTAATTGTTCGTGTTCACCAAATACAGTTTTAAGAAGGCTTAAGCGCCCAGATATGTTTAGGGGCCAATTTGGAAATAAAGGTGATTGAGAGCCCTGTCTAAAGCTGAGCTTTAAAATATAATGTTGATTTATATGTTGGCTTATTTAGTTTATGTGTTTGCTCTGAGCCTCACTGAGTTACGTTGCCACATTGTGTCTGTGTTGTATTTATGAAACAGTCGGTACATAAGGCAGAAAAATGGGATACAGTCAGACTCACAGCTCATAAACTCTGACTTTCACCATTTCCTGGTGCTGAAACATGTTGTGAGTTCAAGAGTCGGGAAACATCTTGTGCAAAGGCCGAAATAAGTTCCTTCCTCAGAGAAGTGATGTTTCACCCATCATGTATTGGGGTCAAATGGTCACCAGCATGTGAAATTGCCAAGCAAAGATGTTCAGTAAACACAAATGACCCCAAACCCATATCTGTGCAACGTTCTGGTACAAAGATATGTTTGGAGCCTCAGTACATTACCCTGAGTACAAAAAAGCCCACCCTCACACTGAAATATGGCAGACCACTCCAGGGCCCTGTACAGGGTCTCAGCACCCATGTCTGTATGATATTTAGGTCCTGAGATGATGCCTTTTTTAGTCAGGAAAGTTGATCCTAAATGTGTCCGTGATCTTTACCCAGACCTTTTGTAGCCCATATTTACATACAAGCATCTTTACAGCATCTAGTTTTGCATACAGGATGTACCTTATTACTAGGACCTGGTGTTCACTCATTGAGTCAGATATTTATTGAGTCATTTTAGCTGGGCGACGAGACCTTGAGCTCAAGGTGATCATCAGTCTGTACTTACGGTCCTTCTCAATTGTTACATTGGTTTGATTGTGTCTGAGTGCAGAAGTGCATAAAATGATTTATTTGCTGCTTTGAGAATGTGATTCACTGTATGGTTGGATTACACTATATTGCTTTGGCCTTGATTTTTGCTCAAGGCCAAAGCAAGTTACATTCCATCTATTTTGAGGGTATCAAACATGTTTGATAATTGGAGAACACGTATTGAGGAAACGTATGATTCTCCAAAAGACAAATCTAAAGACTATAGGCAGGTGCATACTCTACGATTTTATTAGGCCCTTTACGATTTTTACATGTGAGACTGTATTATTTTCAATTCCGCAACCTGGAGGCTGGTTTACCCTGCTCTGCATGTTAATGTATAAGTGCCTATAAGCTGATTTATTTACTAAGTCATCTTAGCCCCGTTTCCTATGTCAGACAGCTGTGTGTTTTTTTTTTTTGTCCCCCGTGGTGTTAAATGTCATTCTAGAAGCAGTCTTATGGGTTTCGCCGACTACTAGAGTATTTATGGAGAACAAGCCATTCCCCCCGCTGAGGTAAAATATCGGTGAGAGATTTGTGAATGGTGTGTGTGTGTGTATAAGATATGTATGGCGTTTGAATGGTGTATTGGTACCATGTGTTTGTGTTTGGTTGTTATTCCCCAGGGTGAAGTCTTACAGAGGAATTGAACCATTATTGAAGTAAAATTACAAGGTAACAGTTCCTAGAAGTAGGTGACCCAGAAAAGTTTGCCATTATTCACAGCCGCTCACATTTTGATCCCATAGTGTTATTTTATTCAGTGAAACACACAAGGCAACGTGTTTTGAAGAACTTTAAAAGTTTTGTAGCTCCTGCCATACTGCAAAAGGTTATAGTGTCCAAACTTACCAAACAAACGTAATTTTTAAAATCTGGGTTCTTTATCTGATGGACTGGTTTGATGGCACCTACATTTAAAAAGCTCACTAGTGATTAAATGATGCTAAGCAGTGATCCTTTTTAAAACTCTTTCCACTTGTGTGATCCATAGAACAATGAACAGCCTTCAGGTTTAAATGACAGAGATTTAATTTCTAAAAGAATATATTTTTTTACTTTTAACCAGCACAGAATCTGAGTGAACTATACTAGACCAGTATTACTCATGGTGTTTATACTATTTGGGAAGTAGGAAAGTTGTTTAAAACAGGTCTTTCCTCATCTAATATAACAGCTTTCTGGAGTTTTTTTTTTATGAAATCACCATCTGACCTTTGATTGCAATGTGGGACGGGACATTCCAGCTTCCCTTTCTTGCAAAAATACCTTCAGCTGACTCATGGTCTCAGGTTACTGCAGGCCTTCATAGCAGATCTGTAGGTCTTTTGTGACTGGCAGAACCAGATCCACAGCCTGCTGATGACATTGTGTCCACAACCGTGTCATGTTATCTTTCTGTTCATTTATGATGTTACATTTTGATTTTTATCCACCTGTTTATAAATGTACAAGTTTGATTTTTTTGTGCGTCTCATAATAGAGGAGCAGACTTCATAATAATATTAGAAAAAAGTACTATTTGCATGTTTATCTTTAAAGCTCACTAGAGTGTGTGTTAAGATCATTAGACCTGAAGTTATATGGTGTCTGAATCCTGTCTGAAATTGGGAGTAGACTGTGTTGAATTTGAATTCAATACAGTTTTCTGTAAAAATCTAACCTTTGGCAGTCTGATTAAATAATAGTCATAAAAGAAATGTTTTAAATCATGATTCATATTGCTTTCAGCTTAGTTGCGTTAAAATTGAGTGTGTTGCATTCTGGGATACATTCCGCATCCCATGCAGTGGGTTCCGGGTGTGAATTGCACATTTATGTAAATCTCATACAGTAGGTTTGTTCATTCCATGCAGGTATTAGATGTTCACCTTTCATCTGCTCTTCCCAGGTGGACAAGTACCTGTACCACCTGCGATTGTCCGAGGAGAACCTGATGGACATCTCCAGGCGCTTCAGGAAGGAGATGGACAAAGGTCTGGGAAGAGACACCAGCCCGACAGCAGCCGTCAAGATGTTGCCCACTTTTGTTCGCTCCACACCTGACGGAACCGGTAACTTGCATGCGTCTTTCATTTAACATTAGATGAAATGTAGACATTTAAATAATAACATCCCATGAACGTCAGTGAAAAAGTTTTCAACCTTTGGGAATTACCTGGATTTCTGCTATGATTTCTCAATGAATCTGGTTTAATTCTAAAGTCACAAATACAGACAAACACCGTCAAACTAAAATTATATCTCAAAAGTAGCTGAACGTATTTGCAAAATAGCTAAAGAGTATCAAATTTGACCTTTTGCAGTGGCCCAGAAAGTATTTGGACACTTAAGTTACACTTTATTTTCATTGTATCAGATTGCAAACCACGTAGCAGCTGCAAACATAAAAATAATAGTAGACTTTCTCATATTTAACGTTTTTAATTAATTTTTGCGATTGAAACCAACTGATCTCATATTTTTTTGGGGGAATTTATCAAGTTTTTCTGAAGTTGATTGTTTAACACACACCGTGTAACAGAGTAACCACAAATAAATTTTGGTCACCCCTTCCAGGGTCAAACTCGTGTGGATGGTGTATAGTGTTGTGTTGTACCTGACCCAAAACCACCTAGTTCTAAATGCTATATGCCTTTGTCCTGACAGTGTCTCTGAATGTTTTTTTTAAGTTGAGAAATGATTGCTCCAGCTATACAGGTGTGTTATTATCGCTGGTCTTTGCGTTGACATGTTTGTGTGTGCTTTATCCTTGTGACTGACACCGCGTCAGCTGATTCCCATGTTTCTAAAGGTGTCTGCCAGAGGATACAATGTCTCAAGCAGGGTGCTAAGAGAGTTACCATAGCCATGTTCTTGGAAAGAATGTCTTCACACAGAGTTGCAGTCATGTGGGTGTGAACCACAGACAGACAGCTGCTAGGAAGTGTTGCCAAGGAGACAATATTGATCTGAGAGGCGATGGTGGATATGCGACCAAATGAATGTTTGCCTGTGTGATTACTCTGGGACTTTATTGGCTTGTCATCATGTGGTAGTTGAGGTGTTGTTTGCTCAACTACAGTTACTTTTGCCAGCTCTCTATTTCTTTAGCGTTTACGCGGTGGCCTTGTTGCTCCACTTTGAGCGTCAGGACTTAAGTGTCACGATGATTTCTGAGAAACCTACAAAATGGAGAGTCAGGAGTCTAAAATGTTTAAAAGCATTGAAAGCTTTTGTTAAAAGTGAACGTAAACCTTGCAGTTTAAGATTGTTGAATCTTGTTGTTGAAAATTGATCAATGCAATTTGTCCTGATCTTTTAAAAATATACAATCTTGGATTTACTATGAGAACTAGCGGTGCACCAAAATAAATAGTCTTTTTGATTTGCCTGCAGAAATGGGCGACTTCCTGGCTCTGGATCTGGGTGGAACCAATTTTCGGATTCTGCTTGTGAAGGTTTCCAGTAATGGAAAGCAGAAGGTGGAGATGGAGAACCAGATCTATGCCATTCCGGAGAACATCATGAGGGGCAGCGGAACAGAGGTGAGGAGTGCCTGTTTGTTCAGTGCTATGTTCAGCTTACTAGTTAACGCGTCGTATACACTGAATACTGCCTGCTTCCAAGTAAAAAAGTATGCAGATCATTTTAAAATGCTAATACAACACGTTACACATTGCATGTGAGAATAATAAGATTATAAAATGTCATTTAATTTTTTGTTCAACTGAATTATTTCTGCTTCATTCGGCACACCAGAAATAAAAGGTCAAGTGAGCGCATTGTATTGTGGGAAAGTAATATGCGCTGTGTTCTCTGTGGTTTACTGTACCCGGAAGACCTGCTACATTTGCCCATGTGTACAGAAAATCTGCATACTGTCTATAATTTGCACAGTAAATGGTAATATGTTCTTCTGAACGTGTGTGTGCATGCACCCTTGTTTGTTAACCATAATGCAAAACATTGCTTTTATAATTGCACAGTTAACTATGAACAAATATCTAACCTATAAATATCAAACATCCTTAGAAACACATTGTATTTAAAATGGTGTAACAACATTCTGTGTAGTTATTATTTTTAAAAAGCTTAATGCAGTTTAAATTGTTCACTTTAAAAAAAAATGTTAGACGTGTGTTTAAATCTTGTCCGCTGTTTTGTAAAATTTTGTAAAACATTTTTGCTTGCTTGTATTATGTATGCAACCACTATGGTTAAAAGCTGAAGCTAAAAGCTAAAGAACTATTAGTTTTAAAATCCTTTTGGCACGGGTCATTTTTGAAGCGAATGACTCATAAACGCAAGTTAAAGAATGTAATTAAGCCTTTAAATGAACCCTATTGTTATTTCTTATATTTCTATTTCAGCTTTTTGATCACATAGCTGAGTGCTTGGCCAATTTCCTTGAAAAAATGGGCATCAAAGACAAGAAGCTGCCTCTTGGCTTTACCTTTTCATTTCCTTGCCAGCAGACCAAACTGGATGAGGTGAGCTTGGAAGGGGGAAAAAAACTTTAATAAATAGCTTTCCAGTGATCTTGTCACTATGTTGGAGTTTGTGTTCTTACAGAGTTATCTGGTGTCATGGACCAAAGGTTTCAAGGCGAGTGGAGTGGAAGGAAGAGATGTTGTAGGTCTTCTGCGAAAAGCCATTAACAGAAGAGGGGTAAGAATGTGTCGTGCTTCAACCTTCAGAGGGAACGTGCGTTAGTGCCCTTTGTAGTGCTGGACCTCTTCAACGGGGGGTTCAAGAAGGCTAAAGATGTATTGTTTGACAATAAAAGATTAAAACACAACTAGAGATTCCTCGTACCAAACACAGAATTCATAGATGTGTAGGATGCAAAATAACAAATAAGCAGGAACATATATTATAGCCTGCACACTGTGTAAATGATGGACACCACTAGATGTTAGAAGTTATTCTTTATCTCGCATCTGCTAGTAAAAACTATTCATCGTGAAAGATTCATTGTGAATCTTTGAAGTCTAAGCCATGCAAAGCTATGATAGAGTGATTTTGCTATATTCTCAGGTGGTTTTAGCCATAGATATGCATACATAGATGCCTCATTAGCAGCTTTTTTTTGTGGGTTGACTGCCATATTGGAACAGCCATTGCTAATCCACTAGCTTACATGACATTACAACTTTTCTATAGTTTAAAACCTGTAATATCAAATTAATAAATTAAAAAAGCACAAGCCAACAGATTCTCACCTGTGAAACATTATTGCCTTTCTTTGGGAATTTAAATCTTGGAGGTTTTTACAACCAGCTGTTTTGGCATCTTGGAAAACTTAGATTTTTACTGTGTACGATCAACATTTCAATTGCTGTTGTCACTCAAATATGTCAAACACTTCAATCCTGCTGCTTTTGGCTTTATTATACATGTTTTACTTGAATTCTATGTGCAAGCATTTTGCTTTCTCTGCAGGACTTTGACATTGACATTGTTGCCGTGGTCAACGACACCGTCGGCGCCATGATGACTTGCGGCTATGATGACCATAACTGTGAGATTGGCCTCATTGTTGGTGCGTCACTTTCTTTCTTTCTCACTCAATCACTAGCTAAGATTTTTGGGAAATGCCAGCCAGACCTGTCAGTGTCAGGCCATTGGTCTGCCCTGTGCCAATGAGAGGCGTTTTATTCAGTTATAGACCTTTTCTTCTGTATAGGTAATTGGTTTATGGAATACTAGGTCATGCATTTCAAGACCCAACAAAATAATTTTTGTTGGTTTTAATGATTAATTGTTTTGATTGATTTTCAACAATGGAGGTTCAAGCACACGTAATTATAGAGGCTGGAACAGAAGCCTCCCCTGAGACTTTCACATAGACTGTGACCTCCATTTTTATACTTTTTAATTTGTGGCTAATTTTGACTGTCTCTCACATCAGCTGACACTTACTGTGAGCTAAATTTATTCATTGTAATGTGTAAAACTGCAGCCAAGGTGTTGAAGGGTTGATAAAAGGAAGGAGGTCAGGTGCTAAAATATTCAGTTTTAAAGAATAAAGAAATAAATAGTTTTAAAGAATTGTTAAAAATATGCACTCACGTGTGAAGACTGCAGTCACGTGGGTCTTCTAATAAAAGCTTTTTCTATTCTGAATGGACCGTGTTGAAATGGCTGTCTTTTCAAATTAAAAATGTTGTATAGTAACCACAACCTGAATAGCGAGTATATGTGACCCGTACTGACAAAATGAGTCACAATGAACACATTTTCAAACATGAGTTCATTATTTTAACCTTCTCCATAAGAAAGCCTTAAATGATTTATAATTTGGTAAAATCTGACAAAATGGTTGAAATCCAAATAAAATGGGTTAAGCTGCATTAGTAGAGAAGAGAACACAAAAAAATGAACATTTTCTTGGATTATTAAAACAAAGAAAAGATTTAGAAAGGTGCATCTCTCAGAACATGTACAAATAAAGATCATTTAGATGTTCAACTGCTATTTGGAGAACTGGAATTGCTAGACAAGAGCTTAATAAACTTATTTTTGTGAAAACCTTAAATTACACCAAAATGGATGTTTCATTTATTTTTTCTGTAGCTCTGTAACTCATTTAACCAGTACGATCACATGTGAAAAGATTACTTTGTTAGCTGATTAAACTAGACAGTTATTTGGGCTCTACAACTGGCATTTCTGTGCTAATAAGGCAAGTTATGCCACAACCAACCCTGCACAGCTGAGCATAATTGAGATATAATTTAGCATCGTAAATATTTAATGAAGTTTGTCCACCTGCCTGAACCTGTTGACCTACTGTGTGTTTAATATTTTATGATTTTGCTGACTTTGCTGCGGAAACATGGTGCTACTACATAAGCTAAAAATGCTGTAAATTCTGGTTCATGGTCTTGCTACATTGTTCAGGTCTTTGTAGAGGATGTCAACAGTCCAAAAAAAATGGATTATCAGGAAACTTTAAAAATATGATTTTCATACTTTGATAGGTCATGAGGTCATAGGTCCAGTAATCATGAACTGTATTGTTCTGGAAATTCATTGGTCATTAGGTGTTAATTGTGTTAATTGGACATGCATTAGGTGTAATTGGGAAAATATGCGCTTTTTATAAGAGAGTAAATTTAGCACAGGCTAGTASAGAAAATCATCTCATGAGGAGGGTTTTGCGAATCTCTCACTCTGCAGTCTTCTCGAGAGACTTCAGATATGTAAAACAAAGAAATTCAAGATAACAGCTGTAATTATATGGGGTGTGATGACGAATTCGTGTTTACTTCACTGGAAATTGTGAACATTTTTTTCAGTGTATTAAAGTCTATCAGATGTCAGAGTATCAGACATGTTTACATTTTGGTTTAGTAAAAAGTGCTTTCATGCATTCAATTTTAGCTATGCTATACTATAAAGATATAAGTCCTATAATGAGATCGTAAACCTTATAAATCTGTCTGAATGTACCATAATTTGCCCTTGGATTCAGCCATTTCTCGACACTTCTATGAATTTCTCCATTTACTTCTACCTTTATGCATTTGGCAGATGGTTTTAAGTGACTTGCAGTACATTCAAGCTCTACATTTGTATGTGTGTTCCGTCTAAATCTAACTCACAGCCTTTGCACTGTCTACTAGTACAATTATCTACTAGTAATAACCTAAATATCTAGTAGAGCTACAGCAACATTATTTATATATAATATAAACATGAATGCATAAAATATTTATAGTGTTCTCTTCCCTGACATAATTTTGATGCCACAGAAATGGAGATCTTAAGTCCAAGTAAACATTCCTCATCTTATATAACCAATAACTTTTCTTGAAACTTCTAAAGAGAAAAAAGCCTCTTCCAAACTCACAATGACTTCAGTTTCATGAATAGTGAAGCACATCGATGTAAAAGACATGTTTTAATTGCGAGCGCATCGCAGAAGTTATGCGTTTGTGTTAATTTGTGATTATCAGAATCTGGATCGCACTAAACAGGGTTTCCCAGTTCATTTTTCCCCTTATAAATTGTGTCGGATCAGTAAGCAGTTTATTCAGATATTTAGTTGTGCAGTAACTAAATGGTTTTTTACACCATAACTGGACTGTGCTGTAGTTACAGCACAGCTGGTGCAAGCAGCCAAACCGAGCAAAAGCTTCCACAGACAATGAACAGCGAAGGTCTGCATACCACAAATATCTTTTTTCAAAACAACAGGGCTGTAGTACAAGCATTTGTCCAGAATATTTCTATTCGCCCCTGTTGCCTTGAATGAAAAGTATTTTGGTTTAACAAATAACAAAAACTGGGCTGAACCAGGTGGCTACTTGACCCAAAATGATTTTGACACCCTCATGATGTTATTTTGTGGAAGTGTAAAACTTTTTTTATTTTACAGGTACGGGCACCAATGCTTGTTACATGGAGGAGATGCGACACCTGGAGATGGTGGATGGGGACGAGGGTCGTATGTGTGTGAACATGGAGTGGGGGGCGTTCGGGGACGACGGCGCCCTTAACGATATCCGCACCGAGTTTGACCGAGAGATAGACGCGGGCTCCCTCAACCCGGGCAAACAGCTGTGAGTGACTGTTTCTGATTCTGACAGTTAGTGCCACTTTCGAGAGATTCTGTACTGAAAAAAGCCTAGAAGTCACTTGTGTACAGCTAAACACTGCAGAAGAAAATCGCAAGGTTGTAACCATGGCGATAGACGTTGCAGCTTAATCGCATATTCTTGCGTACGTGATCAATTCTTGGATGGAAAGTGTGAACGGTGTTAAGGAGAGCAGATGTTTCTCCTTCCCGCTAGGCAAAGAGTCATTAAGTAAACTTATTCCATTAATTATACATGATCAAAACTCACAGGGTTTCAGTTTTAATGTTGCTCTTCCTGTCTCTCATTACTTTCACTTTATAGGCACTTTTATATTGTCCTAAGCAGCGTATTGAAAGCTCAGAAAAAAGTTGAACATTTCTCATATACTGTGGTGATATACGGTAATATAAGTACGGCTGCTTGTGGCTGAGCTCCCTAAATTGCCCCAATGGTGGAAAACGACAATCAGTTATTTGGATTTGCATGTCCAATAAATCACAATTAAATCAATCTTTTTCCCAGAGATGCATCATTAGATTGTGTGCTGCCAACATCTTCCATTATTAAGAATAAGATGCACTTTTACAATGGTGTGAAATAAATGCAGAGGGGTTGCCAGGGCGTTGCTATGTGATTGCAGAGGCATTCTAAATGATTGCTGGGGTGTTGCTAGGTGGTTGTTGGGTTTTACATGGTTGGTTACAGTTCCAAATCAGAAAAAGCCAAGTGTAAGCAGTAATAGTGATGCTTTTTGTAGTAATCCCACTTTTACACTTAACAGCACAGCTGTCATTATAATCACTAGGGACTCATTTTTAGAAATGAATCCTTCCTGGAAATAATCATTAAGACACTCACTGAATGTGTTAACACACGTGTCCCCCACAAATTGTCTCTTCACTTCTGATTGAAGGAACAATCTCCCTGAAGAATCCTGGGCGTGTTTCGTTTAAGAGTATAATGATGATTATGGATGTTTTATGGGTCACCCAACACAGGATCAATAACAGCTGGGCAACCGCACGGCCCCGTTCCGCCACTTTCCATCATGACACTCACACCCTGTGGTTCTGAATGGTTCTGAATGCTGGATATTTTGTTTCGATGCAGGTTTGAGAAAATGATCAGTGGGTTGTACATGGGCGAGCTGGTTAGACTCATCCTGGTGAAGATGGCCAAAGATGGTCTGTTGTTCCAGGGCCACACCACGCCAGATCTGCTCGTCACCGGCCATTTCCAGACTTCCTTTGTCTCTGCCATTGAAAATGAGAGGTTGGTACCATTTCATTTTCCTTTCTGAAGAAGCCCGTTACTAATCTGAACAGCTTTAGAAAGAGTAGAGGCTGTTACAGAAGTTGTGTAACAGAAAGAGAATGTCTTTGTGTTGGATTTTCTCTGCTTGCAGTGTTGTGTCGATCGAGGAAATCGATAACTTTGTCATAGTGTTATTACAATGTTTTCTGTACAGTAAAGTGTTGCAGTGTTTTGTAGTCTAATAACAGTCTTCTTGGAATTCTCCTCGTCCAATCAGATTCGAGGACCGGAATGAAAATTCATTCAGTAAGACTTATTTACTAATTTTACAATAAAAGGTGTATTTCTCTTTAAGGGAACAGTCAGGGGTTTAGGCAGTAATCTTTGTTAATCTTTGGCAGTTTCTGGTTTTTGACCGTGCAGATCGAAGTCTCCTTCCGCTGCGGCCTCATTAAATGTGGCGCTCATTGTGAGAACAGACAGCTGGACACCAGAACAGACCCGTGTAGGTCATCAATTAACATTCACATATTTAGTTCTCTCCCGACAGAGCCAGCCGAGGGGAGCAAACCTGTGGTCTCAGTAAAAATGACATGCTTGTCAGAACAGCCATAACGTCTCACTGCCTTGTGTTATTAAGAGTCCTGTAGGTTTGACAATAAAGTCCTGTTCTGCCAGTAAAAACTTTTTGGGCAGCTAGAAGTGGGTGCCAACGTTATTAATTTTAATTTAGTGAAATTTAAAACTGTAATTGTGTAATGAAACCTGTAAAATTATATTTCTAAAACTGCTGTAGCAGATTCTGAAGAAGCTATACCATTTCTCATTCTTGATATAATAAAAAATATAATGTATTTAAAAAAAGAAAATAATTCTTTTTACTACGGGTATAACATGAGGCATCTGTTTATCTGTCTATACTATACAATCGTCCGTGACAATAGGGGGCAAACGTCTGGGATTACAGGAGAAAATGCTCCCATTTTCTTTCATTTTTGGGCAGTTGCGCCCTGCTGGTTAGAGAGTCAGATTTGTAACCAAGAAGGCTGACGGTTCGATTTCCAATGCTGGCAGGAAACAACTGAGCTGCCCTTGAGCAAGACACAAAACCCTGCAGTGCTGCTCACTGCTCTGTGTGTGTTCACAACTCGTGTGTGTCACTTCACTTTATTTGTATAGATTTAGTATCAATAATGTATTGATAATATTCATAAATAATCTTAATGAAATACTGCTGAGCCTCAAGTATTTATTATTAATACTTGGTTCATTTGTTTGAACATTTTCAGACTTCTACTTTCCAGATCTATTTCCAGTATTCCTGTAGCTCAACTGGTAGAGCATTGCATTAGCAGCGCAAAGGTTGTGGGTTCAATCCCAGGGAACATAAGTACTGATAAAATGTATACCTTGAATTCACTGTAAGTCGCTTTTGTCTGCCAAGTAAATAAATGTAAATTTAAATCAGAGTTTCAGAATTTTAAAAGGGTCCCCACTGGACCCCAAAAAAAAGAAATTCCACCAGATGGACGCAGAGAATCTTCTGGAAGCGTCTGCATTTCCTGTTTCTAAACATCCTCCCTTTCCAGATGATCTTCACACAATACACATACAAATCCTGAGATTTATGAAAAACAACATTATCTCCTCTGCAGGAATAATGAGGGTCTGGTGAGTGCAGAGCAGGTGCTGAGGGGTCTCCAGTTGGACCCGTCTCCGGAAGACTGTGTTGCCGTGCAGCGAGTGTGTCAGATTGTGTCCACACGTGCAGCTCACCTCTGTGCCGCTACACTCGCAGCTGTGCTGAGACAGATTCGAGACAATAAAGCTGCGGAGAGACTGCGCACCACAATTGGAGTGGATGGATCTGTCTACAAAAACCACCCACAGTGAGTTCTGGAGCCCAGCCAATACCCCCTCACTAGTGTTTTCTTTATTTTTTTATGCGCATTTTGGTAGTAAACATGAAAGGTCTACTGTTGGTAAAAGTTTAGATGCAATATAGACAAATGTTTGTAGACAACTCCACTACTGTTCAGAGTATCCCATGATGCACCTCATGAGGTTGATTGACAGAGTAGCCAAAGTGAATGTGAGCCAGACAAAGACTGACTGCTTTGAACAGGCTAAACATGTCAGCCAACAAGAAACATTCTCAGAATGTTGGCTAATGTTCTCTAAAAGTTCTCAGTTATCAGAAATGTTCTTGCAATAACATTAGTAAAATGTTTTTCTAATATTGTTTAATATCATATATCAAAAAGTTAGGTAGTTAGTGGACGTTTGAATGATTCTAAACTTTCAACGTTTGTAACATTTCTGTTACTTAATGGAAACGTATGGAAACATTCTTACCTAAAATGTTAACTGGATATTTTTTCAGGTAAACATTTTATCATCCTGTTAGTTTACTTGACGTTACTTTAGGCTAATTAGTCCTGTGGGTTGCGACGGAATTCTTTCAGGAAAAGTTCAAACATGGAAAATTCAAACATTCCATGTCATCAGAAAAATGCATTTTAAAATAGTTCCTGGAATAACGCGTCACACTTGAGGACATTAATTTTTTTAGTATTTCATGTCAACCATCCAGATTTAATCCTCTGTCTGACGTTCTACAGAGAACTTGAGTGCACAGGTCAGAACCTCATGTTTAATGAAATGAAAGGTGTGTGAGTTTAGAATAGCACAACTAATTAACTGTGACACCTACAGATTGCTTTCAACACTTTGGTGAGGGTGCTAACAAACATCAGGATGTTCTCATACCAACAAGCTGAATCACATTCCTTAAAACTGCTGAAGGGTTATACAGTTGTGAGATGTTTTCTCCACCAGCGTCTGTACTGGTGCACCACATGATCTGGGGCGGATGAGATACGTGTCAGTTTCTCAGATGTCCAGTGTGCTCAAAATCAATATGACATCTTTGAGAAATGACACACTTCATTGGCTTTCCAGAGAGGTGTGGTAAATGGCAGATATAATGCAAACAGCTTGTTACATTGTGACACTTTTGGAATGTGATGGATTTGGTGATGGCAGAAGATGGGATGTTGAACGCAATGCTTCTTAAAACTAAAAAAAGGAAAAAGGCAATGATTACGAGAAGTTTTCAGTTGTCTCATTTTCTCAAAAAATATCATAATATAATAATAATAAAATTAATAAATTATGCTGTTTTACATTTAGATCGTAGTATTTTTAAACATTTCATTGATTTTACGAGTGTTACGGTTACGTATGATAGAACATCTTTCTTTATATTTTGGACTTTAGAAAGTATAGTTACAATCATTTTTTTTTGTATTTATTCCAAACCTTCCAAATTTCTTTAACACACATTTCAAATTTTTTAAAAATAGATTTTTAGTGCCCAGTACAGTAAAGATGCTGTTTTCTGATCTGTGGAGGCTGAATGACCCCAGCATACAACCACCTATTACATGAATTCATGACTCTGTGCTCTTCTGATTTCCTGTCATTCACTCTTTCCTACTATATATTGTTTTATGTTGCTGATGTATGCTTCTCACCCCCCTCTCCCTCTCTCTCTGTCTCTCTCTCTCTCTGTCTCTCTCTCTCTGTGCAGGTTTGCTCGGCGACTGCACAAGATGGTGAGGTGGCTGGTGCCTGACTGCGATGTGCGCTTCATGCGCTCTGAGGATGGCAGCGGGAAGGGTGCTGCCATGGTTACCGCAGTGGCGTACCGGTTGGCGAAGCAGCACGCGGAGCGCCAGCGCACCCTGGACACCCTGCGGCTTAGCCGGGATCAGCTCCTGGAAGTGAAGAAGAGGATGGAGGAGGAGATGAGACGAGGCCTGGCAAAAGACACACACTCCGCGGCCACAGTTAAAATGCTGCCCACCTTTGTCCGGTCCACACCGGATGGAACAGGTCAGGGCAACACAATTCTGACAGTACGGTATATATGGTGACCCATACTTGGAATTTGTCCACTGCGTTTAACCTATCTAGTTAGTGCACACATTTTTACGTTTATGGATTTGGCATGTGCCGCTTTTATCCAAGTCGACTTGTAGTACATTCGAGATATGCAATTTGTCAGTACATCGAGCCAATTGAGACAAGTTGCTCACCTCAGTTGTTTCCTACCAGCATTGGGCATCAGACTGCCAACTCTCTGGTTACAAGTCCAACTCTGTAACCAGTAGGCCACAGCTGCCCCAAAAAAGGACAATAAACGGCATATAATTTGTCCATGTGTTATAACCCATTTTTTACTTTTCAAGCATACAACACTGACAGCGATCAAAATAGCTTTGTTGTCGCTATTTTTTTATTAGTAGCTTGTAGAACGGATAACAACTTTCTCAAAATGATTGACTGACTGTAGTTATAGTACTTTTACATTAAAGCTTGATAAGTTGCAGTATCAGAAATTAATTTCTCACTGCAGAGAAAATGGAAACACAGAGTTTAATCTGTACTGCACATGACCCTGGTTGATATAAATCCATGACCCCCTTCACATGCGTCCCCCCTGAAATTGAAGAGTCCAAAGACTTCAGGGTCAACACCGTTGATAAAGTTGATTGGTATGTGTATGAGTGACTCAGCCGGCGAGAGACAGAACACTTTCTTTCTCTGCCTTGTGTGTGTACGCCGTCACGCTCTCTGAATCTATTCTGCTGGCCCTGCAGAGCGTGGAGACTTCCTGGCGCTGGATCTTGGCGGCACAAACTTCAGGGTGCTCCTGGTGCGCGTCCGAAGCGGAAAAAAACGGAGCGTCGAGATGCATAATAAAATCTACACCATCCCTCAAGACATCACGCAGGGCACAGGGGAGGAGGTACGTTCCGAAGTCCCGTCCCATCTCATTTAAACCAACTCAAAATGTGAAGTTCATTTAGACACTGAAGATAATGCAGTTAGTTCTTTTTGGCAACAACGCAGATGACGTATTAAAATGAAAGCAACCCTAATATATGATTGCATTGTGTGTTGGATTAGCACAGCAGATAAGCACAGTGCAACCTTATGACAAAAGATATCCTTGTTCTTCAAGCTTAAGTGCTCTCACCTGTTTGCAATTTGTTTGAAAGTGGTCAGTGCGCAGCACTCCAGCAGCATCTACCAGCTGCATGTATTGCACAGCTGAATGCTCGCTGCTGTCGTATTTCCTGGCTTTATCCTTTAATGCAGACGTACTGTGCCCTCTTACTGACTTTATTTCTAATTATATTGACCTGACATGAGCCCTAAAGACACGGCATAGATAATGCACTTGGCTAACGAATGATCTTTTTTCCGTGTGTGTGTGTTTGTGTGTGTGTGTGTTAATGGCACTCCACAGTTATTTGATCATATTGTGCACTGTATAGCTGACTTCCTGGAGTACATGGGCATGAAGGGAGCCTCCCTGCCTCTTGGTTTTACCTTTTCTTTCCCCTGCCATCAGACCAGACTTGACCAGGTCAGTCTACAACACACATGCAGAGAACATTAAAAGGGTCAAACCTAAGTTGATAAAAGTGCTTTTGTTTTCTGTGTTTTGAGCTGTGGTCTTTACTCCCCTGTGTCTTGCTTCATAGGGTATTCTGATCAAGTGGACCAAGGGCTTCAGGGCCTCAGGCTGTGAGGGAGAGGACATAGCTATGCTGCTGAAAGACGCCATTCACCGCAGTGAGGTAAGAACTGCCACTCGCCTCTCGAATGCTACAGCACAAGTGCTGCTAAGCAATTTCTGCACTTATTAGCCACAATTACTGGTGCTTTTATTGTGGGATATAATTAGTAAACGTTCATTCAGACAAAGGATGTCCTGAAAGAATGTCATAGTGGACTTGAACAGCTACTTTGCTCTGGCTAACCCCTCTTTCTCTCTCTCTCTCTCTCTCTCTCGCTCGTGTTTTTTGTTTCTTACAGGAGTTTGATTTGGATGTGGTGGCCGTGGTAAATGACACGGTGGGTACTATGATGACGTGTGGGTACGAAGACCCTCAGTGTGAAGTTGGGCTCATTGTAGGTGGGTGTCATTGTTGGCTTCTGTCGGGACTGTCTGGAGGGCCGCTGTCCTCACAGTTTAGCTCCAGCCTGAATCATAAACCTGCTATTACAATTAGATGGAATTCCACTTGAATTGATTAGTTATTTAAAAAATGACTTGTAAAGGGGTCCTGAAAAAAAGATCTGGCATCATTTTATTTGATGTTTTAAATGATCTTATTGCAATAAAATTCAGGCATGTGTAAGTGTGGCCAAATGCGTACACACACACAGTCACATATATTTAAGTATGTGTATATATACATATGTAAACTATATGTACTGTATATTGTATATAGGGTATATAGTGTACAGCATCAGTCAATGCACTGTTTTTTTTTGTTCGTTTTATAGGCACAGGCACTAATGCATGTTATATGGAGGAGATGCCTAATGTCGAGCTAGTGGATGGAGATGAAGGCCGTATGTGTGTGAACATGGAGTGGGGAGCGTTTGGAGACAGCGGGGAACTGGATGATGTTTCCACAGAGTTTGACCGAGCCGTGGATGACCAGTCTGCTAACCCAGGCAAACAACGGTAAGACTCGAACCCAGGACCATGAATCAAAAACCTACAACATGTGGCTGCTAACGCAATGCTCTACCAGTTAAAGACTAGATTTTAGTTACTGAAGTATTTAATTCTCTTTGTATGCAACACAAAGACCATTAGACTATAAAACGCTAATGCGAGACTGCTGACAAGAACTGAACACATTACCCTCAGTCCTCAGGTCTCCAATACTGTCTTCCAGATACATAAAGATTGATTTTTAAAGTGCTATTAATAATTTATATTGCACTTAATGACCTAAACCCTAAATACATTCCGGCTGGGTACATTATACATTATACATTACACATACATACATTATCAACTCGTGGCACGTACGGTTCGTTCCAGACATGATGAGATGGCATTTATTTGGCACCTTCAGCATGAACCAACATGAATCAATAAAAGAATCTGAGATGTGCTCCAACATCAGCCATAATCACGTCTAAACTGAGAACGTTTATCTGTATTCTGTGATGAGAGGGAAAACTCAGCAAAACATGACGAGAAGTTTCATAATGAAAATCATGCAGGTTTAGTACAAAATGTCACGGAGCAAATGATGTTTTTTGGGCTCTTTTTAAGCACTTAGTTTTTCCGTGTCTTTTTTAATTCATTTTAGATCCTTTTAAATGAACCCATCTTATATTTCGAATCTATGATTTCATATAATTTATATTAAATATAATAACATATAAATGATATACTATTTCTTCATAGTGGCTCATATAAATACTGATTCTAATGAATGTACTGACCTGCACAATGATCTATATCATTATACATATTTTCACTTGAGATGTGGTTCTACTCTACTAGTTGAGCAGACTTCAAGGTTTCAAAGATTTTAATTAGCTCTTTTAATTAGTTTTTCAAGTATGTTTCATGTTTTATTTTAGCTTTATTTGCCTTTCTAAGAAAATCTGCAGTAAAAGGTGCTGAAACTTTGATTTATTAGCGATGTTTGCTTAGACTGTTATGATTGTTCATATTTTTTTACAAAGCCCTCACGGTAAACATTCAATCTCGCTGTTTGTTCCAAGGACACATAAAACCATTTTGCTTTTTGAGAAAAAAAGTGCTATTACTTTTTAAGCGAATGGAGCAATTTTTCCTCATAGGAGGTGGAAAAAAATTGTATAGACATATATGATACATATAGGAGTAAGTCAAATAAACATCTAGGTGCCAGAGTATCTTATAGATTTGAGTGCACCTTTGTGACCTCGCTATAGTAAACAAACACCTGGCAACCGCTCAGAACACTGTAGCTACCTCATAGCAGGACCTGGCAACCCTAACATCATATTCCACTTTAATTACTGCTAATACTGTTTTTATTGACCAAAGACAGGTGTTTTTTTTTATTATTGATGGACTTTGAATAATTTTTTTGTTATTTCTGTGGCTCTCAGGTATGAGAAGATGATCAGTGGAATGTATCTCGGAGAAGTGGTGAGAAACATTCTCCTGGAGTTCACCTCTAAGGGTCTGCTATTCCGCGGCAAGCTTTCCGAGAGGCTCAAGACCCGCGGAATCTTCGAAACAAAGTTCCTGTCACAGATCGAGAGGTGCTTGACCCCCTGCAGACATTGTTATTCAGTCCCCGGGTCCCCTCCGGTTCCGTAAAGATGATTTTCAAATGCAAAACATGTTGATTAATTTGTTTATGATTAAAGCCACCCAAGGCGCCTCGGCACATAATTAGGTTGTTCCTTTTTATTAAGAACATGAATTGTAATTGTTGTTGTGTTTTGCTAATATTATAAAGACCGTATTTACACTGTGTCCCTTATGTTAACGTCGGCTTGATTTGACACTGTTTGCATATTGCTTTTCTATTTATATTCCATCCATACGGTTCTGTAATGTTTTGAACGAGCCGCTTGTTGGCAGATGATTTATAGCTTGTTCTGCTCTGTGGTAGGAGATGCACAATACAGTTTGTTCTGTGACGATTGTTAACTGGGTCTTTCTCACAGCGATCGCCTGGCACTGAGGCAGGTCCGCTCCATCCTGCAGCATTTGGGTTTGACCAGCAGCACTTGTGACGACAGTATTTTAGTGAAGGAGGTGTGCAGCGTGGTGTCCAAACGGGCCGCCCAGTTGTGCGGAGCTGGTCTGGCGGCCGTAGTGGACAAGATCCGCGTGAACCGTGGCCTTGATTCGCTCAAAATCACGGTGGGAGTGGACGGCACGCTCTACAAGCTCCACCCACAGTGAGTGTTTGCACAAGCTTGTGAAAATAGGCTGAATCTTTTTGCATACGGTAGATTTCATGAATACGGTGACAGGTAAACCATTCTGTAATGTAAAAGTAGTATAAAAAAAACTATGTCTGTTTCTCTCTTAAAATGTGGATTTTGGCCGGCTATGTAAGCTCGGACGTCTATGTCACATTGAGGCAGCATATATGTATTTGCACACAAAACGATATATTGCATGTTCTAAAATGCACTATTCATTCTTGTGCAAAGCCACAGGCTGTTTGATAAGGCATTTTTTTTATGCACAAAATCTGGCTTTGATACCATGCATGATTACCTGCCTATTCTATTTGGATTTGTATGGTAAACTTAGTCTTATTTGTGTGTTAAAAATAACTTGAAGGCTGTACAGATCGTGAGTGCAAAAAAGCAGTTAATGCATTTGCAACACGACTCGATTTATTGCATGTTCCGCTGCAAAAGATTTTGATCTTTTGATTTCAAAAGCAAACGTTTGATCAAACTAACCTTCCACACCTTAAAGGTCCCTAAAGAGGAAAATGTTTAAAACATTTTCAAAAGCCCCTTTTTTATGTATTTTGGTGTTACTGACTTAAGAGACACTGTTTAAAAGACACTTCATTTTTCATGCTTGAAAGAACAAGCCCAAATCAGTGACACATCTAACTTTTAATTAGAATAAATGAAGGTGTAAGAAGTTATAATTTTCACTTTTGCAAAAATAAACTAGCTGTTTGTTTCTTCAAATCAAGCACATAAAATCCCCCATGAACTCAAAATCAGTTCTGTTGCATTTAGTTCATATCTGTTGACCATATGTAACTTTTAACAGATAACACAATAATTTTTCTTCTGGAAGAATAAACCAAAAATAACTAATTCGTCCTGCCCATCCTATTTTAATAGGAAACATCTCAATAGGGAAGAAATCCAGTAAACTGTAGATTTTAATGTGACCCATTTTAAAACCTTGTGGAAAGACATAGAGGAGCGTATTCTGCTTATAGTCTTTTTTTCCCCTCATTGGTTGTTTTGACTGATGATTTTTGATGTCTTTTCTCCTTCTGTCTCATCAGCTTCTCCACCATAATGCGGGAGACTTTAAGAGACCTGGCGCCCAACTGTGAAGTTACTCTCGTCCAATCAGAGGATGGCAGTGGCAAAGGTGCCGCCCTCATCACAGCCGTAGCGTGTCGATTGAGGGATGCTAAGAAGTAGCGACGCTACCTGAACAGAAACGAGTGATGATAACGGGAAAAGAAAGTGAGGGTAGAAAACTCCACAGATTTATTTTTCTTTCCTAATGTGACCTTACTGAAGCAACACTCCTGTTAAAAGTATGAATGTATCTTATTTATTAGTTTCTTGTTGTTGTTTTTTCTTGTTTTGTTTTGTTTTGTATTAATCATTGCAAGGATTTAAAGGGATAGTTCACCCAAAAATAAAAATTCACCCCGTCATACTCGCCCTCATGTTGTTCCAAACCCATTTTTTTCTAAAAACAAAAACGTTAGATAAAATGTTTGTGACTAACAGCAAAAAGCCTGACAGCAGTGTCAACATTCCTCATAATTCCTCCTCGTTTTCCATGGAAAAAATTGTGTTTTGGGATGAGTAAATGATGGCAAGAATTATAATTTGTGGGTGATCCAGCCCTTTACTGTGCTGGTGGGGATTGTTTGTAAAAAGAACAAAAGCAAGCAAAAAAATAAGAATCACTTTTGCTAATTAATCAATGTTACTTAATCGAGTTACTGTACTGTCTGAGATTTTATTGACATGAACCGTAAAACATGAAATTAACTGTTCATAGCTACTGATGACCAGATCTCACTGTGCTCCTGTGATAAAGATTAGGTGGAACCTCAAGTGTATTTTTAGGGCTGATTCTGAAGTGAAGATAGTCTCTAGGCTTAATTATTATGTGTGTGTGTATGCTGCTCCTGTTACAGTCCTGCTGTTGTCCGTTGGGACTAATGTATAATTTAGTCTTCAGCACAGGTTCAGTGCTGGTCTAAAGAAAGCTTTGAAAGCGGCTGTCGTGGGCTGAGATGAGTACTGTTACTGAATTGGGCCCTGAATAAAATCTAATAAAAGGTTTATGCAAACTAAACAGAGAAACAAAATCTGTACAGAAACCAAGCCAAGGAAATGTTGCTGAGTGTTTGGGTAAAATATTTTTCAATAGGCCCCCTTTGTGTTTAAAATTTGTGTTTTAAATGAAATCATCACTGTTACAGACTCCGTATGTCAGATTCACGCATTTTTCGCACTCACTCTGTGAAAAACGTGTTGAAGCGCATCTTTTGTCGCAGCCCCGGGAGGATTTTTGTTATTGAGTGTTCAGATTTAAACAAAGTTGTGATTTGTTGTTGATCAGGTTTAAATGATGTCAGAATTTGAGTGGCTGGGTCTGCAGCAGGTTTGTCATTTTCCAAGCGAATATTAATTAACTGTCATTAGAGAACGTCAGAGTCAACGGGCTCATGCAAAATTGCTCTTTTAGTTCAGTAAACAAATTCAATCAATACGGTATTTTAATGTTGTATCATTTAACTGATTCTCTGTATAATCTAAATTGAATTCCTGATTGTGGGTAGGGTTAGTTTAGGGCAGTTAGTTCCCTCTGCAAATTAAGTGCTTTTTTTGTTTTTAAGCATGCTTGTTAAATTCACAGTGCTACAATACCAGACAATAAAGTGTGACCCTACAGGTTACTGCTGATGTAGTTACCCATTGGCAAAATGGAGGGAATCTTTTAGAAAATGTCAGGATATCTATTTTTGTATGAAATTACTGATTCCCCAAGCGGGTACGAGGCATAGAATTATTCTTTCAGCTGAGGTTTCCCAGCAGGACACTGCAGGAAGATGAATGTTACAATCTCCTGTGAAGATGCTCAGTTTATATTTATATTCTGACAGTTTATGATAGCTGGTATGTGACTTGTTGATTTATGTGCTAGGCTTGGGCGTAAAGTTGTGATGTAAGGGTCGGGTTAAGGGTTAAATAGGGTTTAATGACGTGAGAAAACATAGGGGTGTCTGTGTGTGTACAGTGTGTGTGTGTGTATATATATATATATATATATATATATATATTAGTCTGTGCATATTAAAGTTGAANCAGTGTGTGTGTGTGTATATATATATATATATATATATATATATATATTAGTCTGTGCATATTAAAGTTGAAGACCCTCTTTACAAAGTGCCGTTGACGAGAAATGGTGAAACCATTACATAATATCTTATAAGAATGTTAGTACACTTTTAACAGAAAGGGTTAAAAAATGAAAATTCATTTACTCACTCAGTGTTGTTCCCAACCCACGTGACTTTCCTGATTTTTTTTTTTTTCTGACTTTCAAGCTTTTTTTCTGAAATTTTCAAGCTTTCTGCATTGCAAAAGCATCTTAAAAGTGTCTTTAAACATACCATTGTGCTCTGAAGCCGTAAAATAGCTTGTATATAAAGTACTTTATGATGATTTTTAATGTTTTTTTTTTTACTTAAAAGCTTCATGTGTTGTAATTAGCATGAAACGCAAACAGTACAATTCTTCTAAATGTTTTGAAGTTGGATCAACAAGTGGGTGAGTAAATGGCAGAATGTATCATTTTAGCTGAACTGTCCCTTTAAACCCCACCAGCACAACTGACAAACATTTCTCCAGACATCTCAGTCTATTAAATCACTTCATGAAGCTTCAGCTGTGGCCATCTGGCAACAAACCTCGTATCTATGCACGCTGAAATGCTACTTAAATGTTCTAAACAGACTTGGTTTTTTTTTAAATAAACATTTGAGATAAATGATCTGTGCTTTGCTACTTATTTGTAGTTGTTTATAAAAGGCTGAACATGCGCTGATTAAAAAAGATTTGTGCAAGATTGTACAATCTGGCCACAAATAGTATTCATGAAACTGGAGAATTGAAACTAACTTCTGTGTAAACATAAAGGGATGGTTTACCAAAAAATGAAAATGTGTTGTTAATTTATTCACCCTTTCATTTTTGAGTGAACTATCACTTTACCCTTGTTTATAGAACTTCTGTAACAAATATTGCTTTAGTGATAATGCCTAATTAAAGTGAAGTGGCTCAAATTACCGGTAACTTTAAAAGCTTGCTGAAGTGCACCTACAGATTTCTGATGGTTATATATTCTAAATGTCTGTGTGCTATAATTTGGTTCTGTTGAATAGGGCTTCTGTTGCACTGAAGTGTTAAAAGAATCTTTTCAATAGCTCGACTTTGAAGTGGCGCCTTTGTCAAAATAAATAAGAGGCTGTCAGTTTTAAAGGAAGAACTTTACGTGCCTGCTTTTAAAATAGCCAACAAAATACCCTCTAACCCAAAACTACCTACAATATGTTTCAGGAGTTTATGGATCTTGCCATAGCAGGATCATTCATCTAATTACATCATTTGTTGGGTCACAGCCGGTGGTATGCAGCTGAAACAGCAAGTGTTGGAGGATTATTTCAACCTCCATGATGTTCTGTATGACGTATAACAATATACAGCTGCAGGTCAAGTAAGTAAAGGCAGGGGCTTTAAATGAAGCTTTTGATATACCCAACAATGCCCTCCACACCACTTCTCTGGATATCCAGCAGTGTTTTGACGCATGAAAGTAAATGCTAACAGAACTTGGAGAAGTTGCACTGAGCTTCCGTCTTTTCCTCTCTGATCGCAAATCCAATTAATGCTGTTATGCTATCGTTTTTCCGACCTCTCTGTGTACTTCGGAAAGCTGGAAAGCCATGTGGGCTGACACGGCCTAAGGGTGAGAGCTTGTGTGGGCTGATGTCATACGCTATCCCCCTCCCACACTGTAGGTGCCGGTCACATACTGATTAATAAATGAATGTATATCTTGATGGTAAGTCGCTTTGGATAAAAGCAACTGCTAAAGGCATAAATGTAACTTCCCATACAATCACACATGGGAATTTTTTTTTTTTGCAGATGAAATTCATGTGTCTTTTCTGTAAGGGCAGTGATGTGTATTTAAAGTTTAAAGTTTTCAGTGTCTGAGGTCAAAATGATATATAAAATGTTGAGTGTGTGTCTTGTATGCATATAGCTCATATGTTTATCATACTTTAGTGTTTATGTACGAGGTGAAGTATATTACAGAGTCTAATTACATATCCAACAATACAAAGTCATGGTGGGCACACAAAGCATGCAATAAATCCCAATTTCATTGTAAGTGTGCTTAATAGGCATGACATATGTAGAGAGAACTCTCAACCAAGTGAGAAACAGCATTTTTTACTAGTGCTAAGCAAAAACTACAATTATTAGGACGAAATTTAATACAAATAGACCAGGATAGAAATTTCACGACTCAAATTTCACAACAGTTAATGAGTACAACCTTTGCATGTTCGCTAAATTACAGGTTTTCCGAAGTGTTACTATAGCTGTGTGTGAGGGGTAAGACCAAAACTTAATTCAGCTAATCATTTAAAACCCTCTTCACTGCAGCGCTCAAAGTCTTCTTCACACCGGTGCAACACAACTGGTCATGACACCGGTTAATACGAGCCAGTGACCTATTCATTTGATTCAAGAAAGGGACCCTTTAAAAAATCTGTACCAATTATTTCATCGCAATGTTTGAGTGTGTGATGTAGAGGATGAGAAAAAGCTGCGTCAGAGCTTTGCAGACCCACCAGAACAATGTTTTGAATACCTTGAACTTATAAAAATAAAAAGTAAATTTGAAGTTTGAATGTTATTTTTAAAACGTCTCTCCCACACATACACACACACACACACACTTACCCAGAGACACCTGCGTTTTTCTGGCTATAGCTCCAATCCACTGGGAGCTTAAGAACAGAGACTCCAGGAGGAAAAACAGAATAATGACACCTGCAACTGGAGCATAATGAGGACACTCAGGGGGAAAAGAAGTGAGTTTCCATCCACTTTACTCTAGGGGCAGATATCTGACAAAAACTGAATATTTTACAGAATACTGACTTCCGAATGGTGGAAACAGGGTTGATGGTGCACGGAATTATATGAAGAGATCAAATGAATGGCATCATCGTGTGACAAGAAAACCTTCTGGCATGAAATGACTGGATTTAATTATAACACTCAGAGGCTGAGAACAAGAGGTTCAGAGAATGAAATCATTACATGCGAGAAGCATCTTGTGATGGAAACAAAGCTGCATTTTTTTGTTTAAATCAGATGAAGCGTGTGAGCGGGCCTCTTGAATTTAGAATGGACCAATCAGCCATAGTGTAAATTGTTCTGAAAGATTATTTTGATAGTTGCTTATTCCAGAATGCAGCGTAATTTGCATCAATGAAGGATTTCTTTAATGAAAGAGGTTGTCGTTCTCTGCCTTGTGTAAGCTGTCGCACGATAAAACGGCAGATGGCAACTTTTCAAATAAGGCCTTGCAGGCTTTTCAAAAGCAGAAATCAAGTCTCAGGAGCCGCTTCAAGATTATTTGCCGTCGCGATGGTGGGAATCTGTCACTGGGGAAAAATACACAAGTTACTGTAATAACCAAGAACTGTGTTTTTTTTTATTCTGGGTGCTCAAATTTAGGAATTATGCCAAAAGAATAAACAGACCACACACGCAGTCATGGTGTTTTTAAGCTATTCCAAAATGTGTGAAAGTGAACTGAAAGTGATAACTGAAATGTGACCTCTGCATTTAACCCATCCTTCGTAAGGAGTGAACGAACACACACACCCGGAGCAGTGGGCAGATATCCCGGCAGCGCCCAGGGAGCAATCGGGGGTTAGGTGCCTTGCTCAAGGGCACTTCAGTTGCTACCTGCTGGCGCTAGAATCGACCAGCAACCTACTGATTACAAGCCCGACTGCTTAACCAGTAGACCACAACTGCCCCCATGTGTGTCTCATTCCTGCATGCATCAGTTCACTGTATTCTCCTTTGTCTTCGCTGTCATGTGCTCTGATGGAGGATTTCAAGAGGTGACACAAAACTGAAAAGATCTACACTGGGGAATGAGACTGATCAACCTGTTGTGAATGCGTGTGCAGGGCTGAATTAGTGATGGGCTCCTTTGAGACAGAACATTGGATATCCTTGAGTTCTT
>JAZGTK010001189.1:9261-43691 GCA_036877625.1 Ambastaia sidthimunki | reverse complement strand
CCGCCCCCATTAGCCGACAGGCAGTCAGCCCAGAAGCCTTCCACTCCGTGATAGATGGACGAGTTAAAAACAAAGAATGAACTATTCTTTTCATCTAATCTCTCTTTCTTCCCTCTGTGATGTCATTTATTCATCACACCTTTCACACCTGTTTGTCAATATTGTTTATTGATCGGGCCTCGCCAGTGTGTGGCACTCAAACAAAAACCATCCCCCCCCTGACGGTGGGCTTCCCCGTGCCGCTTTCTCCGGGGGTCTGCAGAAAGATGACTTTCCAGCAGCTACTGACCTGTGAGACAAACTTAATTAGCTGAGAAACCACCACTAACGATGGAGCGATCCACCCGCGGGTCTGGCCGGGGGTCGCCCTTGATCACCCCCAGAATGGATCATTCTAACTCCAAAGACAAGTTAAACTGTCTTACAAGATGTATGGCTCAGAGCCGGAGTGAATTATGGGATGGAAGAGAATGAATAATGGAGGAAGTTTGATTGTTGGGTGAGAGTGGGAGAGGGGAACGGATGGATGATTTTAGGGTAGACATAAAAACAGTCGTATAATAATCAATATAAATTCATTTTTCAGGGTTCAAGGATCAAAGACTGTGTTTCGGGTTTATGTGTTTTTTATATTATATATAGTAAAGCTGTCACTCAGTTTTTTAATGTGTATGCATGCAGTTACTTATAATTAAGAAGCTACATTTACTGTACATGCAGTATTAATATTCTGTTAAATTATGAAAGCTAAAAACACTTATATCTGTGAAAGTGATGATGCAAATCTCATTCTCTTAAACGGTTAAACTTTTGCCACGTAAACACTGGAATCTAACTGCTGCTAAAATCTGATTCAGAAATATTTTGTATGACATTGTTTTGCAATGCAGGACAACTGAAAAATTGAGTTCAGATTAAATGTGATGATATCGTACACAGATATTTGGGTATGTATAAACAGTACAACTCAATATAAAAATCAAAACTTTATCTGGGCATGAAACACTACCATTATGTTCTTCTCTTATGTTCTAACAAAAGATCATTTCTGGTATGAATAAATGTCACTATTTTTGGCCTTTTTGCCTTGAAAGAAGACAACAGTGAGAAAAGGGGGCAAACAGGTTCAGGAAATGACTGAACTGAGCTCAGAATTGCATCATCCTTATGAGCACGACTTTGCAATGTGTTGTATTGTGCTACTCGCTAAGACATGCTCATCTTTGCTCATCTTTTAAGTGTTAAACTGGATTTCCTTTACGGTCCAAATTTTACATGGAACGTCGAGTGGTGACCCAGCTCAGTACCAGAACTGGATGTTGTACAAAAATTAACAGTGTCTTTAAAATATACTATTAAAATTAATATTCGTTGACGGTTTTGTGCCCTTGGCAGCCAATAATTCTCAGTACAGAATTGTAGTTGGCACAAGTTATGTTTCTTTTAGCTACATGTGAGCTTGTTTTGATGTAGTTTTTGGGGGTTTTTAGATTAAGTTAATGGCTTTCATGAATGAGAACATCACACAAACTTTTCCATGTTGGTTTGTTTCTAACTTTGCCAGCTTCTGTCAACTGACGGAAACATTTGCACCAAAAGATCGTAAATTCTGATTGAATGAAAAGACAAACGTTTTTCCCTTTTTTTAATTGTTACGAGGTTATTTGAATTTTTTTGTATTTATTTTATTGATATTTCTTGCTGCAGTGCTTTTTAAAACAGACTTGTACATTTTGTCCAAATGAAGTGTTTAATTACTTACGTTTATGTTACGTTTAATGGGTAATTTATTGTATGGTACAGTATACTGAGTCACTGTTCATCAAGACCAGCTGATGTTAACACAGTCATTGTTCATGTATGTATATTAAATTCCTGCTTGTTAATGAGTGTTAGTTGGAGGGCTGAACATGCAGTCGTGCCGTGTTCTGCATGTAATATATGTGGTCCTCCATCACAGCTGTCAGCCGCTGCATTATTCACCGTGTAGTGTTAGCCTAGCAAGAGCGTAGCTGATTTAAACAGGCCATTCGTCTCCCGCTAACAACGTCCTGACAATGTTTGTGCAATGTTAAACAGGTGCAAACAGCTTCCCAGCAGTTCTACGTTGTAAGAACGTTACTGTAAGGTTTCCATTAAGTAACAAAAACATTAAAAACGTCCAGTTTTAGACATTTTAAGAACATTCAAAGAAACATTTGTAAAATGTTTTACTAACAACTAAAGAATAATGTTTGATATATAATATATAATGTTAAAAACGTTCTACTAATGTTACTGCAGGGACTTTTTTGATAACTTGGAGAGAGCTTTTAGAGAATGTTAGTTAGACAATGTTCTGAGAACGTTTCCTGTTAGCTGCGTAGTGGCGTCCGTGTGTCGCATCTGTGGAAGGTTGCGGGAGTGTCAGCCAGAGGTGTCACAGCAGATGTGATGAACATGGAGGCGGCCGGCATCAGTAATTGGTTGAATGTGTGTCTGGTCTTGGTGTTTGGTGCTGTTGATGAAGCTCTAAGGTTTGCTGTGGTCGATGGATCGATAGATAGTTAGCTCGGCTGAATTCTGATGGCAGTCTATTGATCTGCAAACACGGTTGCTTTTTGCGCATCATTTCCAGACTTTGCTTGACCAATCAGAAGATATTAGTTGGTTACTGGGCATTACTTGTATGTGTTGCACATTAAACAGTGTGTATTTTGTGGGGTGATGGGGAAGGTTGTGTGTTTTTGTGTTTATGTGAAGAGTGTTCATGTGTTTATGCAGTCTGGTATAACTTTTTTTTTTAGTTACACTTCTAATGATGCACAAAAAAAACAAGTAAAAAATACCACAAAGTGAATTGAAGTGGAGACCAGAGTCATATCGGGTCTGGAAAATTCTAGAAGCTTGGAGGAGTTTTGACTTCTAATCGCCATACATCGTCTTGAATATAAATAGACAGAAATTTATTCTTCTTTTTTATTTATTCTTATTTAGTCTTCTGTGCAGCTCCTTGTGAACAAACCCAATCGTGCAGGTTTCTCTCCAAACACTGAATAGCTCCTTATCAAACCCGCTTACCATCCTCTTCTTTATTCCTAAATCTTTCTGTGGATGAAGATGATGAAGTTTGTGTGAATCTGGAAAGCTGAAGGTTGAGAAAGTTGAACAAGAACGTTGTCGCTAGCAGCTAGCGAGCAAACTGGCTTGTCTTACTTCCAAAAATGTATGTATCTCTTTTCTGCAGACACTTTTGTAGCCTATTTTCTCATATCTTCCAAACTTCTGAGTGCTCATTTCCAGCAGGAAACCCCCACAGCGGGCACTAAAGGAACGCAGAGCACTAAATGCTGAGAAGGGATTGAGGGGGGCCGGTTTTAAGCAGTTCCCATCCTTTCATATTCCGAGAGTTTCCAGCCAAACTCTACAGAATGGATTTAAATAAGTCGTCTGTGTTGAAACTGTAAAGTATGTTTTAGAAGGGAGACTTTAACCAGGGTTGCGTTTTAAAGCCGGCGTGTTTGTGCGCGTCTGTGCGCTAGTTTGCACCCAGCAGTGTTTTGCATAATCTAGCTCACATCAATAACGTATCGCTACACAACGGTTTGCATCAAAGGGTTTTGGTCCTCGTTTATCTTCAATGACACATTTCAAAGGTTTTATTTTGCCGCGTGCGTGTGTGTGAGCGAGTTGTACTTTACTCGAGTAGGAGTGGGAGCCTGAAATGTAACATACTAATAATTGGAGTGCACTTCAGTACAGAGAAACAATGTGTGCAGTGTTTGCATTTTATCTGAACATGACAGGATGGCAACATGAAGTGCCATGAAGTGCTCATGTGCTATATTTGGCACAAAGCCGGCCGACACAACTTGAGGCACCAGATCTTTCGAAGCAGATCTTCAAAGTATTATGAGTTACATTTCTGTCTGTGCTTGCAGTTGTGTGTAGTCGTGTGCTTTAACTAATTCTGGTGGCGTATCAAAGGCTGTTTACTTTTATTGTATGAAAAACATCAGTCTGAACACTTATGCATTCAGCAGAAATAATGGACTTTTAAATATGTTAACGGTGCCTTTAACATAACAGAACAGTTTCAATTGAGAGTTACGAAATTACATCACAATGCGTTTGATTTGAGAGCCAATCACAGCGCTTGATTCCAAACACCTGACATGCTATTCTATCCTGTTGTCCAATCACGTCTCTTAATAAAGTTCTGCTCATTGGCTCTCATCATACATTGCACAGATTATGTTTATTTTATCAGTCATTAATTGGAGGGTTCAAATAGACGGTATAAGCGATAATGGGTAATTTCTGAAAACGATTCTCGCTGTCGTTTCAAGGTCAGTCATAATTGAAAAGTGCATCTAAACCTCTCTGCACCTCGTTACGTAGCAGATGGCTGCAAATATTAATAAGGGAAAAACGGTGTGCAGGTGTATAATTTAATGACAGTTTCTCATCACAGTTATCCGCTAATGAAAGGCTTTGTCTGTGTTTTCAAAAAGCCTCTTATTAACCTGAATCAACGAATGGAGATTAGAGAGCTTTTGTTTATGAAGGGTAGCGCAAGCAAGATATTAATGAACAATTAGTCTGTGATGGAGGTCAGTGCTTACTGTACCGTCTGTAGAGATGTTATAATGCTTGTGATTAATAACATAAGCAGTGCTCATGATATGAATTATGTATTTTGTAGTATGATGTAGATTAATTATATAATCCATGAGAATATATGAGAATATATAGTTAAGTAGACACTTTTGTCCAAAGCAATTTGAGGTAAATTTAAATATACATTTTTTATGGTGTGTGTTCCCTCAAGAATCGAACCTGCAACCTTTGAGCTGCTAACACAATGCTCTACCAGTTGAGCTACAGAAACACTGATTGGGAAACAATGTATAATTTGAAAGCTACTTTGATATAGTAATGCGGCAAATTGTGTTGCCAGGCAACCATAAACAGCCTGTAGCTAGGCTAATTAACTATATTACTAGAAGTGGTTGTTTCTTAGTATTATTAATTAACTTTTTAAGCTTTTTTAAATAAAAGCAGCTTTGTGATAATTATTGCTTCTTGAATCTGGTCTCTGGTAGACACACACACACACACACATTCACACACTCAAGGTTAACTAGGTTGAAGGAATATGAACACACACACACACACTCACATTCACACACTCAAGGTTAACCAGGTTGAAGGAATATAAACACACACACACACACACACACACACACAGCATGATGGACGAGCACAGAGAGCCCAACCTCTGAGTTCCACCTGCAGATCCTTAACAGAGCAAGCTGTCCCCAAAACACACACACACACACACCTGCTGCTGATCTTCCACAGGTACAGAACCTGAGACACACACACCTGCTGCTTCATCAGTTGCAGGCACAGCCACAAACACCCAGGGGGCCAGTAAGACAGAAACAGAGAACCGGGGAAAGAAACAGAGTTCGGATAAAAAATGAAAAGCAGCGGCTATTTTCAGCCCTGTGGATCTGGTTATATTTCTCCTGCTTTTCCGTTCATTTTTCCATGATTCCTTTCTGTGTGTGTGTGCGTGTGTGTACATGTGTGCGTATGTGCATGTGTGTGTGTGTTCATATCTTTGTAAGCCAGTCTGTTTATCTGTGTGCAATATGATCATATCTCTTAGCGTGTCTGTTTTTTCTGCGCTGTTTGTGTGTTTTATGCATGTCTGAGTGTGTGTGTGTTATGTGTGTGTGTGTGTGTGTGCGCGCAGACCCTTTCTTATTTACACCTTTCCATCTGTGCTATCACACCTCCAAAGTGCGCACCCTACTGAGTGATGACAGAGAGTGAGAGCAGAGGTAGAGGAATGAGGGGAGGGGGAGACCCCACGGTGTCTGGCTGAAGACATTTATAACAGTCTTAATGAGACCACCTGTTTGTAAGACATTCAAAGATCCATGAGTCCTTCAGGAGAGGCTGTTATATCGGCACAGTGGTGTTAAACAAGCTAATGCAGAGAGATTTTTTACAAACGGGTGTTTGCTGAAATACTTCAGGGAGAAAGAGTGTGTAGACAGCAGGGCTGCAGAAAAACCAGAAGATGCTCTTGATTAATGGTGAACTTCTCGCACCCTACTGAAGGCCTGTGAGCAAGAGTGTGAAAAAGACAATCTATAGATACAGATGATATTTGATCTTGCGAAGGGTGTCGTTTATGCTTAACGCTGCTAGCATGAGGTGTTATAGCAGAGACGTCATTTGGCTGGAGCTTGACACTGATCAGTCAGAGCGAGTTTATAAAAATGAGCAATTATTCTGGGGATGCGTTTCAATTTGTGCATGTTCCTTTCAGTAGAGATGAGCCACTGTTAAAGGGATGGATCATTTATAAATGAAAATGTGGTCATCTTTATTTAAAACCTCTATTACTTTCTTTTGTGGAACACAAACAAACTATGTGCTTGGAAGCAACTTAATCCTACAGGTTTAGAACATGAATAAATGATGAATTATTGTTAACAATCTGTTTATATTGTAACTTTATTATACTTACTTAAATAACATTTATTAATTGAGAGAGAATTGTAATTGTTGCGAATCAGATTCGAACCTGCATACGTTAACACCACAATGAGTGTGTCTGATCCAGTATGCTAACCGCTAGGTCATGGTTACAACCAGATTTTTGTCTGATGGCCATCAAACGAGACACAGTGACACCACAAACATAAAAGCACGTCTTTGCTCTAATTCTGATCGAATATTTTGTATTCAAAATGACTCTGGCGTTGATTGACTGCGCCAAGCTCGTCTTAACACCGCACTCATTAATCTACATCTGCTGTCACGCTTTGATATGAAAGAGAATAAATGAACGGGCAACAAATCTTCTCTTTTGGCTGTGTCATGCCCCCTGTTGGCTGGGAGCAGATGGCGTTAGGATGGGGGGAGTTTTGGACATGATTCAGAGATTCAGATTGCTTTGGGATTAGAGTTTGGTTTGGGTTAGTTCAGTTTGGTTTGGACGTGCTGTGCGGGTCCTTTGAGTGTCACCAAGGTTTTTAAGGCAGATCTGCATTGTGTAAAAGCGCCCCCTAGTGGTCCCCTTTCATTTAGCTTAGGGCTGTAATGAGTCATTTCTGTGATGTTAAAGCACACACTCAGAAGATCTTCAGTGTGCTCCTAAACACACATTTCCGTGAGGCATGCGCGCATGCAAACACGCAGACGCAGGAGATGCACACAATGAAGTGCTGATTATCAAAAGGGTTCTCTGAGCATGAAACGCCGTAGATCAGACGAGATCTTCCCAGCAGTACAGCACCGTTTTTACTCCCCCCGTGTATCAGTTCTCTTTAGAAGAAAGTGGCTTTGATTCAGTAATGACATGCGGTACCGAATTATTTTTTATTGGGTAAATACGCCCTTTGACTGCAGTGCAGGGAATGCTGGGTAAATCTGAAGTCGCAGTGGTTAGCATGTTCGTGTGCGAGTGTTTGTTGTAGCCGAATGCAATTACAAGCTCTCCAGGAGGGTCGTTGTCTGACCGCATTTAGCTCATCAAGTCTGTGAGAAGGCAATCTAATATGTCAGGTGATAACCGCACAAACACTTCAAGAAAAGTGACACGCATGCGTGTTGCCCACAAGTACACAACTCCTACAAGTACATTACAGCTAGGCAGTCGTTGTTAGACGTCACACAATAAATGAAAAACGTAAATAATGCACAATACACAAATAACATGCAAGTGGGCAAAACAAATCAAATAAACAATTTGTGGTTTTCAGAATTCCGAGTTTGGAGTTCTGGTTTGGAATTTTCAGAATTCCAAGTTTGCAGTTTGCTCAGTACTTCGCTTGCACATAACTCTTTATTATGCTGTTGATGTTTTCATTAAAAGACAGAATTACAAGTTCATAAAACGAGTCTCCACGTACATGTTACAGATTACAACCAAAACTGTCTTTGTGTGTTCGAGTGAGCAGCGATTCTCTGAGATTCCAACAGATTGAGATACGATAACGTGATGGATCAGCGGGAGAATGAGGGATTACGTGGTTGCCAGGGGTACGGCTCCCGTACCCCCTCTCCTCACCCCTTCTTCAAAAAGAGATGGATGACATGGCCCGCAGCACCAATTTGGTGGATGACAAGTTCAAAAGCAGACGAATGAGTGAAGCAGCCCAGGTGGGCTATTTATAGCACGCCCGGCTTTCATCCCCTCCATCCTTGGCTCAGTTTTCCCTCTCGTTTTTTATTCCATGAATTATCACAGCTCTACTGAAGACACTTTTTCACAGGTAATCAGACTGGTTTATCCGTCACAGATTCGATATAGAATCGGAGATGTGTGGAGACCCTTACGATCACGGGATGGGTGGGTTGTCAGTTCTGCTTTTATATTCACTTTTACAGACCTCTCATAACCGGTTTAACAGCCTCAAATGATATTCAACTTCTCATATTCAGGCCTAAATAGAATCTGCTGGCTTTTTTCATCTGCTGATTTTAGTGGGAAGTCTTGGGAATTGTGCAAAATGAATTTAATGGGGTAAAATATGTTAAACAAAGCTAACAGTATTCCATTCTTTGATGTGGATCAAATAATCATGGAATTAATGATAGAATATCTAGTGTGGGTTTATATCCAGGGTACAAATTCCATCATCACTTACACCCTTACTGAAAAAAAAGCAAGTTGCTTGTGAGGTCCGGTCTAGCCTGCTGGGTTTGGAATTCTTCTGCACTGGTCACACTAACTGACCAGCTGACCAACCAGTTAAACCAGTTTAAACACCAGCATAGCTAGAAGATTTACAGCACCTTAAACCAATAAGATAAGCAACTCACTCTAGGCTGGTTTATTTTTGCAACAGTGAAGTGTTTTTTATTTCATGTGTGACATGTAACGATGTAAAATCCAATCACAGACGAGGAGTGATGTTTCTCTTGGAGACAATAAACGTCTGAATGCAAAAATCTGCTAATAAAACTCCTACTTCAAAATCCATCATGTATCATAAACACCATGGGAAGGCGGCAGAGACCCTATTACTGGATTACAGAGAAATATGGCGTCTGCATCTGTCTTACCCAAGGCCCGCTTGACTAATTGTCCTCTGTGCTTGTGTCTGTAGGTGGAATGAAGTGTCAAACCGCAGCTTTTCTCTGAATTTATGTGTGTAGCGGGTGAGTTTGTGTGTATGTGTGTGCCTAATTTAGACTCTGTGTGTGTGTTTGAGCTCAGAGCTAAAATAGAGGGTAATAATTGTCGCGTTTGACAATTGTTTGTGTTCTCCGCCGCCTCATGCGAGTGTGTGTTTGTGTGTGTGAGCTTTTCTTCTGCAGCTACACAGAAAGAAGAGATACTGAGTCAGATCTGGAGTTAGACAAATATCTGTGTGTGTGTGTGTGTGTGTGTGTGTGTGTGTGTGTGTGTGTGTGTGTGTGTGTGTGTGAATAAACAGGGGCTTCATTTTGTTTTCAAAAAGTAGGGGAGACATTTGGGCGCAGAGAAGCAGTGGCTGTGATGTCATTAAATGGCAAAGGCTTACATAATAAATGTTATAGAGTAATATACAAATGTATTTTAGGTTGTAAGAACGTTTTCATAAAGTTTTCATTAAATAACAAAAGCATCAAAAATGTTATTTTGAATGTTCTAGGAATGTTACTGCAAGAACTTATATATATAAATATATATATTTATATAGCTGACCCATGCCTGCCATATGTTTGCTACTGTTTCCTCTCAGGTAGGCAGATGGATACAGATGTATGGAGGTGAGGAGGTCAGTTAGCACAGATTGAAGTACAGGGGGGCCGTCACCCTCACTGTTGGAACTCGTGTCGGACACGCCCCAGCAGCCCTAAACATTCCCTCAACATTCTGTCAACCATTATTGCCGTGAGATGAGCTCTTGACCTGAACTCCACACCGTGACCTCTGACAGCCCATTGATGATGTGAGATTTATTCATGCCCGGCGATCACACCGGTCTTCTCGGGACCACCTTTCATATTTGATGATGCTTTGTGATCATGTCAGAAACGTCTCATTGATTTGACCTTGATCGCTTGCCGTAGCTCAAACCGCTTCCCTTAAAAATACAGTAATGACAGAATCAAGACGGTAGTGACATTTAGCTGCTCTCGCTGTAGCTTTCCATAGTTAACTTGTTAGGTTGATCTGTGGGTTAGTTAAAAGAAAAAGGTGGATGATGGATTATAGAGACAAAATCCTGTGTATGTTCAGAGTGAGGGCAGGTGAAAAGACGACCCCTTAATGGTACGTTTCAGAAATGTTTTATCTGTTGCGGTTATAGTACGTTAAATATAGCTTGTCCGCAGACATGTGTTACTGTAATTGTCTTTGTAATCCGTCACACACAACCACACGCACCTGCTACAGCTAATTTCTGGAGCTAATGTCGTTTCTTCTTCATCATTCCCAGACCTTCTCAGATCATTAGCGTTGATGCTAGCAATAGCCTTATTAGCTGACACAAGCCTCCTCCTGGCTGCTTAAGAGTTCCTGCTAACGTTACGAGACACCACAGTGCGTCCTGACACTGTAATGAAACGGTTGACTCGCGATTAACAGCGATTAGCTGTCATATAATTAACATGCTAGTCTTTGAAAAAATACTGTGACCATGGTAAAAACATACATAACTGCATCTTGGTTAAAAGTTTTGAGGATTTTATTTAAACACGTTGGGCCGTAATGATAAATGCTATTTCGCCGTATATAATTATCACATTAGCCACAACTATTAAAATTCTACTTTTCATTCAAAAAACATTATTTAAATGGGCAAAACGAACTAAAAGGCAAGGTCAGGGAATTCGTAGAATCTGAGGTATTTGAGTTCTGCCAAAACCTGCTGAATTCTGGGAGCTTGAAGGTGCAGATTAGCTATTAAACACGAGCGATAATTATCTGTGGGAAAAGGCTGATGGTGGACGTTTTTTTCTTTTCTCGTCAGGGGAGACCCCCGAGTTCAGACGGCTGGGTCATTACCATCCACGCATAATAACAGTTATGCAGTCAAAATTATGCTGATTAGCACTTAGTCACAGCGTAAGTCCTTTTAGACCAAAATCAGAAAATAAAAACATAAACACATTAAAATCTCTTTAGGATGCACCCAAATCACACACACAACATTCAGAGCTTCAGTTATGGCTGGAGATGATGCAGGTTTACTGCAGAAGTCAACGCTGTTCATGTTTTTCAGTTTTGTAATTAAAAAAAACATTTTTTCCAGAGAAACAGAGCTGAGAAAAGGCGCTTTCCTGCCGTTAAAGCAAATAAAACGACTGCAAACATTTTCAGTTCAGACTTTTGCAATTCATCTGTCACTTCATGCAACAACAGGCTACAGTAATTCTGTTACTGTAATGAAAAAACGGTAATGATGTATTACTTAAACTGTAAAGTGTTTTTACATGATGGTACTGTTGTTGTACTGTTTATACATGTATGCTGATTTTAAACATTTTAAAAATTGTATTACCCAATTTCTTTATACTATAAAATTACTGTGTTAATTGTTAAGAATACATTGATAAGCATCATTGATAATAATAATGAAAACCATGAATTTCAGTCCTGATATTAAAAACTAATAGAGGCTTTTTTGCAGTTTTATCGATCAGTGAGGCTTTCTAACTGAGTCTTTCATGTTTACATTTAGACTTATATACTTACAGCACACAAGAATACATTTTATCAGTACGTGTGTTTTGTGGGAATCGAACCCGTGACCTTTGCGTTGCGAACCCAATTCTCCTCACGTTCCCCATCAGCAGTAACCTCGCTATGCTCTTCTGAACCTCTTCATGTTTGACGTGCTGCTCTGCGCGGTACCGCGGTCACAGAACCAGTCCGTCCCTATAATGATCAATTAATGTTATTTTCTTTGGAAATCAAACATCTTAACATTTGCCCTTGTTGTGTGGAGGGAGTGTTGTGTTCCTTAGACAAAGTGAGTGAGAGTTTTATCTCTGATTGATCTGCTGTGAGTCAGTGGAGCAGGAGAGCATTCTGAAAGTGTATAAGAAAAGATAAAAGACTCTTATCATCTCTCTCTCTTTCGGTTTGACTACCAGAAGAACATTCTTCATTATCAGGTCAGGGACTTTGCACCTGAATCTGCTGAGGGCTTTGTGAAGAACACTTGGGTTGATGTGATAAACTCTGTATCTGTGTCGTCTTTAGACACGCTTGAGCGAGGGACAATTCTGATAGGAGTCTGAATGAGTTTGCAAATGTGTGTGTGTTTGTGTGTGATGGAGACGGAGGGAGGGATGGATGAAACAGATTGTTGAGCATTCGTGGGAAGGGTAGAAGAAATCACAGATAGAATTATTGATAAGGGAGGAGGCCGAGGGTCTCTGCGTGAAGCGTTCACAAAAGCCTTTCATGACAACCTCAGCTGTGAAATTTCACCTACAGTGTCGCTCCTCTCAGCCATAGTGGAGAGGGGACGATCGTACACGAAGGGTCTGATGGAGATCTGTGGCTTACATGAATCGAGAAATCTCAGTGTGGAGGGGCACGTGTTTATAATGTGACCAAACAGAGCACAGATACAGTATGTGTAAACAAATGTTCTCTTCCAGCATCCGTTCTCAGAACGTTGGCTAACGTTCACTAAAAGTTCTGTCAAAGTTATCAGAAAACGTCTTGCAGCAACTTTATTTAACAATATATATAATTTATATCAAAAACGTTGTTCTTAAGTAGTTAGTGGAACGTTTGGAAAACATTAGCATGGGCAACATTAACATAGCATTTTCTTCAGTAAATATGAAAATATAATTTACTGCTTTAATAGGTTATATGAAGATAAATGTATGAAAACTGCTATTAGAAATGTGGCCCTAATGCTTGAGCTTTTAAACAAGGTCAGACTGTATAAACATCCCAGGGCAATAAAGTAAAGAAAGTTATATCACATTTGCCCTGCATGTGATTGTAGAGAAAGACTAAACAGAACCGCTAAATGGAACGTTTAAGTCATTAACTCAGTCTCTCAATATTCTAATGAGAGCCGCGTTTGTTTCATCTCCAGTCGTTCTACAGCTTCAATGAAGCAATAGTTATTAAATCAATGAGCTTAATGTTTTTTCATCTCGCCGTTTCAATCTGTCAATTCACCCATTTCCTCGTTTCACAGAATGGCTGTGTTTCAAAAACAGAGCATGCTGCCTACATAAGCAGCTGCCTTCTAAGACTTTGTGGTATTCGTGAGATAGACTCTGTTATAACCTTATTTTAAAGTTAGGATTAAGTGTGTGTGTGTGTGTGTGAGAGAGAGAGAGAGAGAGAGAGAGACTGCAGGTCATCTGGGTTAATAGGGATGCTGTCATACGTAACAGCACTAGACAGTGAGCAGCGAGAAAATGACAAACGCAGAGAGCAAATTAGAGTCCTTCCTGTTTCCTGTACTTCAGTTCACACACACACACACACACACACACCTGGCTGACACTGCACAAGGTCAATGAGTTTTATTGCTGTGATGCTGGGCGGAGAATATCTGAATTCACACACAGCTCGCTGTAGTGCACAGATCTGGATTAACGGCTAGTTACCCGACGTATTCATCATGTACCAAATCTAATTATGAGGGTAATTGCCTACAAGGGACTTTATTGGTCCTTTATAATGAGTCTATTGTCTGTTGTTGCAGAGGATCGCAAAGCTGCGTATTAAACACACGGAAAGCCTCTCGGCTCGTGCGACCATTAATACGGATATTTTTTTTGCTTCAGAATGTCGGAGGCAATGACATCAGTTGTGTCAACCACAAAGACAAAACCAAGAGCCTCTTAACTCTTCCCGTGTCTCGCTGTCTCCTCGTCTCTCACTGGTGAAGTTAATTAGAGGCGTTTAATTGGAGAAGTCGTCTCTCTGCCGTCCGTAATTAAGGCTTTAGTCTTTGGAGACTTTGTCGTATTGGGCCCCTGGAGCTCATATTCTCATCTCCGTAATTCAATTAGATCCCTCATTTACAGCCTGAAAGCCTCTCGGCACTCATAAAGACATTCTATACACTCTGTGTTTAGAAACGCACAATGCGTTTTGTGTTTTTTTTACGTTCTTTTAACGCTGCAATGCGTAACGTTCGCCTCTCTGTCGCCCCCTCTGTTTGAAACATAACATTGCACCTGTATACACTTTTCTTTACAAGCCAAACTGACTTTCCTAGGAAATCAGACCCAACAGCTCAAATTATAAATAATTATTTTAAACTTACGGTTGTGAATTGGGTAAGATGAGGAGATTGTGTCAAACACTGATCTGTCATGTTCAGTTTTAACCCAAAAAAAGTTACACACTGCAGCTTTCAGGCCATAGCAAAATCTAGTACATGTCTTTTCCTCTGAGAGGAGACTTCACAAAGATAAAGTTCAGCTCTGAGATCAGTTCTACTTTAAGGGTGTTTCAGGTTTAAGGGTTTTTACCTGTTTCAGGCTAGGAACTGATCCTAGATCAGTACACCAAACCTGGACACTGTGACAGAAGGTGTGTGTGTGTGTGTTCTGAAGGCAGTGTTGTACAGCAATGTAATGTGGCATATGAGCAAATAAGATTAATGTACTGTTATTAATGTCATTTTAAAACAGAGAGTTGGAAAGTAGGTCAAAAACTTGATCTCCTTGTTTCATACATCTCGGCCCACACACACACACACACACACACACACACACACAGCTTTTCCCACCACATTTGAAGTCATTTTGGTAACATCAAGTAAAAAGTCTGAGGATGTTAAAGCTTTATGAGGAATAAAGCCTGAGGTCATATGTGGAAAAAGCACTTTTGCACTAAATCAGAGCTTGCCCCCTCTGTGTGGTTCTCTAGTGCCCCCTAGTGGGTTTTTTTTGCTGTTCGACGCATGTGACAGAAACAAACATTAAAAACGGCCTCAGGGAGATCAGAAATATCTTGACGTCATAATCTGTGAATATTTATGTATTGCTGCACTCCTCATCTTTGTTGAGTATTTCTATTTTACCAATTAAATATTCAACCTCTGTTTCTGTGTTACAGGTATGGAGACATGGTTCCTAAAACTATCATGGGAAAGATCTTTGGCTCTATTTGTTCTTTGAGTGGTGTGCTGGTGATCGCTCTTCCCGTGCCGGTCATCGTGTCCAATTTCAGCCGGATCTACCACCAGAGTCAACGTGCAGAGAAACGCCGGGCTCAAAAGGTACCCTAGACCCCCACCCTGTCCCTCACCCGGGTCCCTAGCCCATGATCTTACAGAGCTCTGTGGAACTGAGGTCAAAATAGATACTCTCGTGAGATTCAGCCACGTCTGGATGTGGCAAAGACATTAGGCCAAGAAAAGACCATGATGCTGGGATAGTGTTTAAAACAACCTGGCAGAAAAGCTTGTGACCCAGATGTCTACACGCTGTGTGTGGTGTGTATGTGTGTGTGAGTGTGTGTTTGTCTCTGTGGAACGATCATTTCTAATGCATGCCCAGATCTCATTCCGAACTCCAACACAGCAGAGACAGAAAAACAAACATGCATAAATAAGAAAGACAGGCGATGAGATACTTTAAGACAGATGAAGAAAGTAAGAGTGAGAGAAAGTGGCCGTGTGCACACTGCAACGGTTTGGGATTGACAGCTGCATTTTAACGCGTTCTGTATGTGTGTACAGGAAACAGGAGTCACTTCCTGTTTAGATGCAGCTAACGGAATATTCTCAGAACGCTTTTAGGAAGTTCTTTCAGTGTTATCAAAAACATTTTTGCTGTAACCTTGGAGGAATGTTTTGTAGATATATATCATATACCAAGTAGTTAGTGGAATGTTTTAAAAAGTTACAGAATTTATGATTTATGAAGTTCATGAGCATAAAAAAACTGGATGTTTTAAAAGTTCTTGAACTTTTAAAATAAAGTTTTTAATGGAACGTTTTTTACTTATTGGAAATGTTACGTAAACGTTTTTACAACTTTAAATTGTTAGCTGGGAGTGTACGCGGCCAGTGAAACAGCCGCGTACTGCTGATGAGCAGATGCTGTTATGTCGACTTTTCTCAGGAGGACGATCAGAAACGTCGATGTAGTGACATCACATCATAACTCATTAGATGAGTCTCTTAATTTAGCTCTTTGAGTCGAGCCAACCCATGGGAGACAAAACAGTTTAGATCTCTCAATCCCCTTCTGAGTACACAAACACACACACAAATAAGCAGAACATCCAGTCCACCCAAAAACAACAATCTGTTTTCCCAGTTAAATGAAGACAGTAAGGTAAGAGAGTTTTAGAGAGAGAAGAAATGGAGAACTTTGGTTCTTCATGTTGGACAAAATCACGTAGACCTTCACACACGCCACAATCACGCACACACACTGATCGTGAGAGCAGGAAGTGTTCGGCTAAACGGCCCGTGTGTTTGTCCACTGAACAGAAAACCAGGCTTGCTAGAATTCGTGCGGCGAAGAGCGGTGGTGCTAACGCTTATTTGCAGTACAAACGCAATGGGATGCTGGTGGACACAGAGGAGGAGGTAACCCTGGAAACCAAGTCGCCGTGGTCTCTCTGAATGGAACGTGATGGGCTGGTGCATGTGGACCCCTTTTCCCCCTGACCTTTCACCTCTCCGCTAGGGGGACGGGGTCCAACAGGGCTGTCCCCATTCAAAAGCTTGTGTTATGTTTATTTAACCGCTCTGTCTGTCTATCTCTCTCTCTCTCTCTCTCTCTCTCTCTCTCTCTCTCTATCTCTCTCTCTCTCTGTCTTTCTCTCTTTTTCATGCCTAGACCAGGTGGCATCTCTTCCTGGTGGCTGATCATAAGATAATAATCATGTGACCTTTTGTCCAATGGCAGTGTAAAGCATGCGGCTTGGCCTTCCGGGGGCCACGCCCATCCGCTCCTGTACCAACGGGGCCCCCAAACCGTTTCCTCCATCTTCAACTAGTTTATTTTTGGGTTTTATCTTTTTATTATTGTCTTCTTTACCTTGTTTTTAACTGCTTTCTTGACCAACTACTACTACTGTGCTTCCTGCATTTTTAACATGCATTTTTGAGTGATTTCTCACGGCTGTACGGACTGGCCTTTGCTAGCTCTATCTCTTCATGACATCATCAGAACGCATCACGTGGAGGAATGAGATTGTCTGAGTTGCATGTCATTGATTGGTCAGCATCATCGGGGGGCGGAGCGGGAGGTGGGGTTAATGTGATGCAGAGACCGGAGGGCGTGTTGATTGGGCATCTGTAGGCAATGGTTGTTACCCTATACTGGCGCTCAGTCAATAAAGCCCGACTGGTTCGGGTCGCTGCGTCATGTTGCGTCCTGCTCTGAAGGTTCCAGGGACTTTGAAATGTGTACGGTGGCCCTCTTGGTTCAAACACAGCAGACACTTACTTAAACTAGACATACATTTACCCATGTTTTTCCAAGACCAATTTTAGAAACATTATAAGTGCTGAGGGCAGTATCTCTGACTGTTTGAGCTGTATCACAACAAGAACATTATTTGTAGGTGTTGTCCCTTGTATTTGAACCGGGAGCCATCCATCATGCTGAGATGTTTAGAGAACAGGATGGGACTATGACCAAAAGCCTATTGTTTTTACAATGATCTAAAAATAGCTCAACATTGCCTGAATGTTGCAGGATCATTGTGAGAATTTGGGCCTTGCTGTCAACGCTCTTGTCTTCTCTATCATATTATTGGTTGCTTTGAGCTCTGATTGGTTGATAATCTGTCAGTCTTTTCTGTGTCTCCTATAAGGCTTCAAAGGAGGCGGGCAAAGCTCTTGTATGTAAGTCCAACCCTACCTTTGAGACCCAGCATCACCATCTTCTGCACTGTCTGGAGAAAACCACAGTAAGTGCCTCTAGTTTTAGGTCCAACCCCTCTTGAAACCTCTCTCCTCTTTTTTCTTTCACTCTTTTCTCTCTATATTCACCGTTTGACTTGTTTGTTTATGCTGGAGGAAACCATTACAGAAATTGGAAGTTGTTCTCACTACAAATTGAGTGTATTTTGGCATTACATGGTCTTCTTGAAAGCTCTTCTTGAGAAATGGATGCTAAGCACCTCTGTAAGAAACATTATGAGTGGCCTCTACACAGTTTTATTCTCAGCTGTTTTTATTCAGTAGCTTGTAGAAGACTTGATGGACAGGTAGCCATTTACTCTCCAGTTTTATTTTAAGTGTCAGTGTTTTTATTTGAAACGTTCAACCAAAAATCAAACTTGGAATACAAAAGGACTTTGGAAGAAGGTCTTGAATGCTCTTGACCAAATAACACCTGTGCAAACACCTTGACAAACAAACATATTTGCCATTAATATGATCAAAATAAGCTTTGGTTAACATGTACACACACAGTTAAGATTTAAAACGAGTGTGAAATAGATTTGAAAGCCACAACCCTGCTAACAGGAAACATTCTCAGAACGTTGGCTAATGAAGTTTTTTCAAAGTTGTCAAAAAAAACCTTCCTGCAGTAGAGTTAGTAGAACTTTTTATTGTTATATATCATATATATATCAAAAGCGTTATTCTTAAGCTGTAAGGGGAACGTTTGAAAAATGTTACAGAATTTAAAAAATTTGAATAGTGTTTTCATAAGATTTCTAAAAATGGATGTTTTGAACATTCCCAGAACATTCAAAATAACATTTTCAACCTTTTTGTTACTGAATGGAAATGTTAGGGGAACGTTCTTATGACCTAAAATTGTTATCTGATGGAAAGATTTTCAGCAAACAGGGAATGAATGTGGACAGAATTTTCCTAACTCATCCTTTACCACCAACAATTCGCAGCACCAGCACCAGACGTCTTCTGCACCTCAGTGCTTGTGGGTTTGTCACAAATAAATGAAACTTTTCTCTCAAGAGAACTCGTGAGTCAGACACTGGCATGAGAATGACAGTTACTGTCGTCCTCCGCCAGCCAGACTTACGAGTGTCTGGAGAAAAGACTTTGACCTGCTTCCCTAGGGCAATAGACTCAAGACATTAGAATGGAAAATGCCTGTTTCCTGCTGAGGGTACAGAACTGTTTGGGACACAGCCAACACTAGAGTGAAACTGTGTTGAGGGTCCATCTTTGATCTCTGTGTAGTCAACGCTTGTGTAGTATTTGCTGTTATCTTATACTGATCTCAGTACAGCCACAGCAATAAAACAGAGACTGTATGTGTACAGTAATGACATATTTACATCTCTGTTGTATAAATGACACACAGTGGGTTTAAATGCCTGAAAACACTAATATAAACTACAAAATAATAATTGTCTTGATCAATTTTTTTGTGTTTTCCAAATAAAATGAGCATTCTTAAGAACAAGAACAAATGACTTTGATCTTTGAGGCAATAATGTGCAAGAAAATATAAAACAATAGGATGTTTTCTTACCGTGTTTGTTTTTGTTTTAAGTTTAAACCCTATTAAATCACTGATTATAACAAGTTTTAAAGTGGGTGTTTACAAAGAAACTAGTTATTTTCTCTATTTTAAGACAAAGGTCTTCGATTATATTTAATATATTTAATGATATTGATTGTTGATTATTTTGCTTTTGACTAGAATTGTAACATGATGTCATGATTTTCTCTCTCTCTCTAGAATCATGAGTTTGTGGACGAGCAGACCTATGAGGCGAGCTTTATGGAGGTGTCGGTGGCAAAGCCGTCCATGTCGTGCTCTTCCTCGCTGTCTTCCTCTCCTCACGGTCTCTCCTCCTGCTGCTCGCGCAGAAACAAACGCAAGAGCTTCAATGTGCCCAATTCCAACATGACTGCAGGCCGCAGGGGCAGCATACAGGAACTGAGTACCATTCAGATCAGAGAGAGACCCCTGAGCAACAGGTACACACACATACACACACACACATACATACACACACACACACATACATACACACACACACACACATACATACACACACACACATACATACACACACACACATACATACACACACACACACACACATACATACACACACACACACACACATACAAACATACATTTACACCCAGATACACACACACACATATACATACACACACACACATACATACACACACACACACATACATACACACACACAGATACACACACACACATACACACACAGATACATACACATATACACACAGATACCCAAACACACACACACATACGTACACACACACACACACACAAACACACATACATTCATACACAAACTCACAGACACACAGATACACAAACACACACATACATACACAGACACACACCCACAGATACACAAACAGACACCCACACATACACAAACACACACATACAAACTCACACATACGTACATACACAAACGGACACACACAGACACAAAGATACACAAACACACACATACATACACAGACACACACACACTCACAGATACACAAACACACACATACATACACAGACACACACACTCACAGATGCACAAATACACACATAAAGATTCACAAACTCACACATGGAAATAAACAGATACACGCACACAGACACACAAACACATGCTCAGCTGTCTATCTCTCACTGCAGGACACTCAACAGATGTGCCCTTAATACCAGCCGCCTTTTTCCACACACACATTTAAGAAGCTTGCCAGGAAATATTCTGATATATTGGCTGTGGGCAGAATATAGATGAGTGTGTCTTTACACTATTTTATTTAGAGGTGTTAGTAGATTTTTCCACTAGTGTGTGTTAGTCTAGCATGCAACATTCAAATAACACAGTGTGATGTATGTCTAGTATATAAATTGCAGTGTAGTGTATATAGTATGTATTTATGTTTACTACAATATCTAGTAGTATCATAGTACGCAGTGTTTAGTGCGCTCATATTCCGTGTGAGCCAGGAATTGTGTATATGGAATTGTTCCCATAGTGAGTCATGCTGCTGGAATGCTGTAAAGCTCTAGCCGTGGCACTTCCCCCATGCCAGCGTACACTGGGAACGCGATCCTGATTCCATCCAACAGCTGGTGGAATTCACCCATCAGCTGGACATCCTTCTCACCCTCCCGTTTTCCCTGTCTCCCAATGCAGTCGTTCCAGTCTCAACGCCAAGTTTGAGGAAACGGTGCCCCTTAATTCCGAAGAGCAGTCCTACATCACTGCCGCTGTCATCAGCATGCCGACCCCGCCTGTGACCACACCCGAGGGCGGAGACTCCGCCAGCTCGCCCGACTTCTTACAAAGCAACATCGTCAGGGTGTCGGCACTATAGACCAACCGCGGTGACCATTAGCTGTTTTATTTAGCGAGTGGACACTGGAACAGGAGGAATTAGTGGAGCCCCCTGATGTAGTGGAGGCATTGCAGCAGGATGGTCCGTAGCTGGACCTTTATTTTTTTATTGGCTCCTGTCCAGAGCTCTGCTTCACTGTTCCGGGACGTCAGCTCCACCTTTAGGCCCATACGTCATGTGACTCACACCCGGGCCCAGTAGGCTTTCACTCAAACCATGGAGGAAAGACAACTATAATTACCATCATTTGTGGTTAAAAACTGCTTCTGTACATTTTCAGTATTGTGTGTCTATGAATCGATCGTCCTGAATTTGATGAGATCGTGAGCTACCTATGAATAAAGAATGTACCAGCAGGGGCGGGATTTTATTGTATCATATTTACAAACTTTTAGAGAGCTCTACACACAGATACTTTTGTTACTGTTAAGTAAAGCTGAGCTCTACTGGGGTGAGAGGTTAGATGCTTTTGTGCGCGTGTGTGTAAGGTGACGACCAATCTCGTGCATGTTTTGCATTCATAAGTCTTTGTCTTAATTTTAATTCGGCATGAGCAATAAGGATTGGCTGTCTATCAGAATGTGTGGTACGTGTTTAACGTGTCGATATTTTGTCTGGTTATACAGTATTGATTTGCAGCTGTCTCGAACCTTGAGCCCCAAGTATGAGGAAGAAAGCAGCTGTTAAATGGGAATGTTTTGTTTTTGTTTTCTTTGCGAATGGCTTCTGTGAATAAGTTGCTAAAAATCCACTTCACACAGTCTGTCCAAACCTTGCGTTCGCTCATTGTTTGGACTGATCGAATGTTTTTTTCCTGCTCTCGTGGTCGAGTACAAAGCAGAGGTGACGGAAGCACCTTTTGTGTTTCAATATTTGAGCATTTTGTCTCACTTTCTCACGCTGACTGCAGGTTTGTGGACTGGAGCTCAAATACTAGCCATTCCATTTTATACTCCAAAGTTTGCGAGTTAACTGTGAAAAAAACAATGTAATTTATTATCTTTGTTAAAATTCTGATACCGTGCATGTTGGTGAAACGGGAAAGCCTGAAACAGAGAACAGCCCGTTCCAAAATGTTGAGTTTTTAGTGTCTCTTTCGACCACTCGCTACACAAGTGACGTATAAATAGCAAACAGGAAATGACATCAGGTTGAAATAAGACGACACATTGTGACCTAATAAGAAGATCATCCAATCAGATTCTGTTATTCAGATTATGCAATTGTTCAGATTACTCACAGAATGTTGAATATAGTGTAAAATGTTGAATCTAATTGTCATAAAAAATGTAAATCAGGTGTTAATTTCTATAAGCAAAATATAATTTCTGTCCTGTGTCTTTGATTTTGGGCCGAAATATGTTCTTAACAAGGTTCCTAAGATTCATCCTAAAGGAAACATTTGAAAAAAACGTACAAAAGATGAATTCATCATCTCTTTCCTGCCGTTTAATGTCTGGAATTAACACGAAATTAGTCTGTAATGTCAGAAGATATTTTTTATTCTTTAAACTGATGTCAGAGAAACGTGATGTGCTGGGAAGTTTCTCACTCAGCACACACACACACACACACACACACACACACTGCCCTCCTGCTCAATGCCTGCACTCATTACTGCTTTATCATGTGACTTATGCAACAAGATTCTTTTTGTAAAGATATGCTTTGTATTAAAGGGGAAAACTGGGGGATAGAATCTCACAAATGCATATTTTTAAAACTCAAATGGTGTCGATTATATATTACAAATGTACTTCAGTTGTAAGATACACAAAAAAAATAGAGAAAAGATTTAAACAAGATTAAGAGAGTGTGTTGTTAGTGCACCTGTGCTGTAAATTTGTTCTGTGTAGTGAAATTTATTGCAATTTCTTCTTTTTCCTGATTTTCATGGACATAAAATTTGATGTCTCACTGTTTACTTTCTGGGTCAGCGGCTGCAAACGCTGGACCGTGTGTTTAGGTTTGGAGAATTTTTCTATTTCCTGTTTTGGGGACAGAATTGGCGGAGTGCATGTGCTCACAGACTTCTGGCGTTTCATCGCTGACCAGACAACAACACATGTTTTTTCTTCTGTTTTTTTTTTTTTGGTTTTAGGACCCGGGAGGGACTTTTAAAAACAGACTTCCTGTTTGTGACATAATGTACATTTAAACGACTATGAGATGACAACATTCCTTTGGAATTTGTTACGGCTTGTGTCATGGACATTAAGATATATGAATTATTGAAAAAAATGAAAAAAATACAAAGCAGTTGTTTAGTCCGGTGCAGTGTATATGAATAAATAGAAATAATTCATTGTCCTATTAAAATACAGATAAAAAGACTGTTGCATTGTGATCATTGACAACATTTTACTCAGTCTCAGTTTTCATACTCAAAATCAGTTTTGTGATCAATATTTAGCATCTATATAGTAATGCATGTGCTACCCAGCTAACATTCTCAGATCGTTGGCTAACATTCTCTAAATGTTCTCTCCAAGTTATCAAAACTTTGTTGCAGTAATGTTAGTGGAATGTTTTTTAAACTGTTTGAATAACAATCTTATAACCAAGCAGTGATGTTAATGCAATGTCTAAAAAACTCTGAACTCTCCTCGAACATTCATAATAACATTTTTAACATTTTTGTTACATAATGGAAACGTTGGTGAAACGTACAACCTAAAATGATGCCTACCAAAGACAGCTTTCTTGACTCTTTCCTCTGTGGCCTCTGAGAACGTGTTTTAAGGCCTCATGTTCCCCCATTCAAATGAACACTTTGCTGTGACTCAGTCTTAGACTCCAGACATTAGCATGATTAAGTTACACATTAGCTTCTTAAATGCGATGACCACTATTCTCTGTCATTATACAGCTCATGGGAAGGGCAAGAAGTGGCATCTGTTTATTGTACTCAGACAGAACAAGCCGCAGGAACAACGCTGAGAGCTGCGAGCGATACGGCCGCATATTAGCATATTTCCCATCAGGCCGGCAGGCGTTGAGAAGAGGGGGGACCTCACCACACGGGGGGATGTTGAAGCTGAGCCTCCTACAAGCTGCAGCTGTTTGTGACCTCGCTATTTTTGCAGAGAGGTGAAAAGTTAATGGTTATATTTCCCCACTGGCTTGTTTCACTGCACTCAGCGAAAGGAAAGAGGGAACGTCTATATGATAGTTCTGCCCGTGTAAAACTCTCTGTCCATCTGCACCTCAACTTAGTCTTAACTGAAAAATTGTTTTGACAGGAATTTAGTAAAGTAGGTAAACACACACCAGCACATGGTCACACACAGAAGAGTAAGATTATATGGATAGGAGAGGAAAATAGCCTTAAGACTGGCTGTCTCTCTCTCTGTCTCTCACACACACACACACACACACAGGAGATGAACTGGGGGTGTTTGGGGGGTGTTTGCACCATGAGGAAACAGTGTGTCTTTTGTAAAGCTTGTATGGTGGTAATCCTGTGTGCTCTTCTTGTTCATAAATCAGATTTTGGGAGGAGGAAGCTGACGGAGGCTTTTCTGCCGCTCGTGGGCTTTCCATGACCGTGTTCAGAATAACATACTGCCATACATCTCTGCAGTTTCCTGTATGTATGACAATAGTTCATGCAGTGTTGTCTGGTGCATACTACACACAAATGCATGCAGGTCACATTTGCCACAATGTGTCTGTAAGTTGGGGGCTACGCATCACAGTGGTCTCAACTTGGGTTTTTATTTCGTTTGTGGCTAATGAACAAAAAATTTTTTAGCACACCTTTCAACACTTAAAACACACTGTTTTAAATACGTTTTTAAAACATGGTGTAAACCCAGCTAACAGGGAACCTTTTTAGAATGTTGGCTAATGTTCTTTGAAAGTTCTGTCAAAACACATTTTAGCAGTACCTTTAGCAGAACAGTTTAGCGTGATATATCCTATATATATCGAAAGCGTTTTTCTTAAGTTGTTAGTGGAACATTTAAAAAATGTTAAAAAGTAACAAATGTTTGAGTAACCTGTCTAAAAAAAACGGATGTGTTCAATGTTCCTACAACATTTAAAATGACGTTTTTAATGCTTTTGTTGCTTAATAGAAACATTCTTACAACCTAAAATTGTTAGCTGGAAAGTATGTTAATATTCTATTGGAACGCAGCCCATGTCTCCTCTTGTCTCTCTCTCTCTCTCTCTCTCTCTCTCTCTCTCGTCCTCCTCATTGAGATGTTTTATTCATTGCGTTACATCTGTTAAAATTCATGAAGAAGGCCGGACCTGAATCCCTGTGCTTTCCCTCAGCCAGAGAGATTTCCTATCGAGTCCAATGTTTCCACCCAGCAGCACTTCAGCGTGACCCGTGCGGAATGCTCACACTTATAAACAGAGTGCGCTCAGAAATCGGCCAGTGGAAGACGACAGCACAGTCGGACAACAGGATCGCTGTGTGCTGTTTAAATGCAGGATATGGTTATTGCTAAGCATGAAATTGGGGTATTATGTGTTAGTGAAATATGTTGGATTGCTGAATTACGAGAAAAATTGGCCACTTGTCAAGATTTTGACCCTGCAAATGTTTCTACACGATTATTATAGCCCAACAGAATTCTTACTTAAAAGTTATTTGAAAAGTTTTAAAATATTACAGTGAAAATTATACAACGACTTCAAAATGATATTTACACAGTATTTAACGCAATAACAAAACGTAGCAAAACATTTAATGTAAATGTGACAACGCACAATCATCGAACATTCTGATTGGCTGTTTAATATACATACAATTATGCCGATCTGAATTTTGGGCCAATAAGATTTGACTGTGAACAGGGATATCCAGCACATTGGTTAAAAGCAGAAACTCTAATTTACATGGAAGAAAGAGGGTTTATCACAACCTTTTATATAACAAATTATTATCTGCCCATAATAAAACACACACACACAGTACACTACAGGTTCTGTAGAATTACACACTGCTTTCAAATGATATTTCTGGTCTTCATATTTAATACACTGTGTTTTACATGCAAATTTCATTAGAGATTTCTTAAATCTTTACCAGTGCCTTAAAAAGTTTAGCTCTGTTATAAACTACATCGAGTCTAACAATGCATAGAAAATTAACACTCCTTTTTAAACCTAACACACTTCTAACACAGTGCTGTTAAATTAAGACATGAAAATCCGCACAAATGCATCACAGTATTTTCCCGATCTGATTTTTTAAGCATCAATGTGTTGCTCTCTGTCTGAAAAAATCATTAAGACTCAAGCTTGTGTCTGTGCGAGTGGAAAAATGTGACCTCACTGATTGCTGGTTTTAGCAGTTTGCAACTCGTTCCATCCAACAAAAAAAAGTTCCCTTACATTTTATTCTAGAAACCATCTCCTGAGATTTGAGAGGTCATGGCTTTATTTAAAAGAACTCAGTTGATTTTCACCCCGTCGTGCACTGATAAAACCATCTCTTCTCATCCACAGGTAGACACAGGCTGTGTTCGAACACTAAAGAATGCCGCCTTCGCAGACAGCACTCAGAAGTAGAAAGGCATTTACATTTGGCAGACGCTTAAAAGCGACTTACAGTGATTCAAGGTATACAACTATTCAGTACACGTGTGTTGAGGAATTGAACCCTTAACCTTTGAACCCTTAACGCAATGCTCTACCAACCTGAAATAAAAGTTGACATCACATGTCTGCTAAAACGCTTTCATCTGGCTAGTTTTTAATGCCACAGGTGTATTATTTACTTCCTGTTTCCCACAATCCTGTGCGGTTTGAACGCTTACAAATGTCAATGTTTTTTATTTTCTCTTAGTTATCAATTCCATTTGGGCTGGAAAAAAATATTTTAGAGTGAAAAAAATACAGAGTCAATTAAATATTTGTCTGGTTATGTCTATAAATCTTGAATTTGTTGTTTATCATTGAATGTGGCATTATGGTGCTTTGAAAACCAGTTTGCTAACAGTGTCTGTTGAGTTATTGACTGTCCTGTCAGCATGGCACTGTTGGGTTTTAGTTACAGCCATAAGTTTTCTTTTACTCTTAGCTTAAGTTGTGTGGGCAGCCAATAGCAAAGTGTCTTTGCCCAATCACAACCAGTTTTGTCATCCAGCTACTTGGCATTCCAAGTAAGGTCCATTTTCTGGTCCAATTCCCTGCTGTTCCAATGCAGAAACATCCCCTTCAGAGTCTCCACAGCATAATGGCAGAAGTCTCCTCTGATTGGCTGGCTATGAAAGCTGCTCCATCTCAAACTGGGTGTGTCCGTTAGGGGGCGTGTTTGTCCAGGCCTCAGGCACTCGTGCGTGTGAGTAATTTGATTTTGGAGGCTCCTCCCCAGGGTTGTGCGTGTGGGTTAGAGGGTCCGGGGACGCTGGTTCTGGGGGTTTGTGGTCGTAATAAAGAGCCCACAGGAGCGTGACAGTCAGTGTCATGGCTAAAATCTGGGCCACCCCTATAGACACGCCCAGAAACCTTAAAACTTGCAACTGCTTGGTGCCTCGGATGAAACTGTAGATCTTGGGACCGCAGCCCTGTTAAACAAACACACAGAAACGTCTCTTTCAAAACCACAGGAAATAATTTGGCCTCTCAGTTTGTAAACAGACAGAGAATGTATGACAAAACGTTTTGAGTTTTCTAGAAACGCCTTCTAGAAAGTGTAAATACTGATACAATTTCCTTTAAGCACAAATATGCATTTAAAAACAGATGATTTTGCACTATAAACGGTTTAAATGTGCTTTAATCGACTAGCAAACAGCAAATCATAGTTCACAGCTGTGATAACTAAAGCTCATTGTATATAATGAAAAAGATGAGTTATTCTCCACTCAGTTTCAGAATAAAACATGTCAACACAGGAAACAAAACTTCACCCAAGCAGTTTCATGAGAACTTGTGTTGACGAAAGAAAAAAAGCATTTAAGCTGGAAAAGAATTCGCTATGCGAAGCAAATAGCTTGTTTTCCATGTTTTCATGTTACAAATTTCTGCAGATGCAGCCTGCATTTCTGCCAGCGCAACAGCTGCCACGCTAATATGCAATAAATGCGACGGGTTCATCCGCTCGCGTGTGTGCCTGCGTCTGTTGGGTATTTCCCAGGAATTGTGGAAGGGCAGGTAAAGAATTTCCTGTTCGTGAGGGATTTATATCACCAGTAAGATACCAGACGTAGTTCCTCTCTCAGCCACCCAGAAAGAGAGAGAGAGAGAGAGATAGACAGAAAGCAGAAGGGAGAAAGAGAGAGAGTGGGTTCAAACTGTCTCCACACCCTTGATCTTTTACTCCTAAATGTCCCTCTAGTGATCAGTTTCTGTCTTGTTTAACAAAGCACTGCTTTCAGTCTTCTGCTGTGGGATGTATCTGAAAGGCTGGGCAATGTTAGCTGGGTTTAACACACGTACATACATACAGTGTTTCATGCAAATACACAAACATTTGTGCGTCAAATGCATTATTCTTAAGTTTTTAAGCGTTTTAAAAACCTTACAGAACTAAAACTGTCTGAATTGTTAAATGTTTTAATTGTTTTAATAGCCAAACAATGTTTATACAATGTCTAAAAACATTCTAAACGTCCTAGAACCTTCACAATATAATTTCTTTTACGTTTTCAACGTTTTTGTTACTTGAATGGAAGCGTTAAAGAAATGTTCTTACAACCAAAAAGTATTAGCTAGGGGACATCTGCTATTTCGGATAGATGTTACTGATTGTATGGCTGGAAATTTGAGGAGGAAGAGGTCAGATGAGCATCTGTCCCGACAGATGTCCGTGTCCCTATAAACTCTACAGCTTGATTTAAACACATCTTCAACAGGTAAACAAATCTCTGCAGTCTCACTTTGGTTTTAGTCTGATACAACAAACTGACTCACTGTATGTACGCAGGTTTCTAATCTGTAGATTGTTGGACTTAAAGAAGTTTGAAGATGAACTCACCTCCTGGTGGAGGTCGCTGAGGTCATGGTAGTGGGCGTGCCGGGCACAGCCTGGATATTGATTGGAGCAGCAGGAGTCAGGTGGCCACTCCATCTCTGTCATCTCCAGCCAATCAGTGAAGTAGATCACTCCACAACACTTCAGCTGTAACGCAGGTGTGAATGTTAGCACATTGTACGAAACACAATAAAGGGAAATTTTGTAGATTTGCATACATCAGTTTTTGATTAATGGCGTTTTCAAGATCAGCACATTAACTTTGGGTCTGATCAGTGTAAAAATTATTTGATATGAGATTTTACACCATGTCCTAACCAAGTGAAACAACATTTTATTGGTTTACCGTTACAATATTTACACACAACACTGTTTTACTATTCTTCAAATACTTTAGTTAGTGTTAAACCCCCTAACCGGAATATTTGAGATTTTTTTCTGCAACTAATTGAGACCAAACTGCCCTGTTCAAAATTACTAAAGATTAATTTCATTTTGCTTGCAATAAAATCTCTTTTGTACATATATTTTACTCTACATAGCTACAGTATATATTTATGGCTGTTAATGTGTCCCGTCTGTTTAGGTCACATGTTAGATTTTGGTTTTTTATACGTTGTGGTTGTCTCACCTCAGTTTGTATGGAGTTCCAGGCATGTGTGAGCCACTGATAGCGCTGCAGGCCAAAATGAGGCATACGTGATTTTAGACTGATCATATCAGACCTCTGAACTACAGGCTAAACAGAAAGAGAGAAAGAGGTTCATTTCATATCTACTACCTAAAACAAAAGCTTTAAAGAAAAACGGGTGGGTCAAAAAAAGTAAACTAACAAAACTAACTAGCAAATAGCCATTTAGGAAATACCCAGCTAACAGGAAACATTTCCAGAACGTTGGCTAACATTATTAAAGTTGTTAAAGAATGTCTTATAACATATTTTAAATGTCTTATAAGTTATTATTATTAAATATCATATCAAAAACGTTATTCTTAAGTTGTAAAAAAATGTTTAAAGAAATGTTACAGAATTGTAAAAAACATCTATTTGTATAACCAAGCAATAGCATTAATATAACGTCCTAGAACATTCCTAGAATGTTCAAAATTACACTCTTAACATTTTTCTTACTTAATGGAAATGTTAGGGAAAATTGTAAAATTGTTCGCTGGGTAAGGACTGGAACGTTTACTGTTTAGGACCAAATCTATTCTCAGTTGATCATTAATTAAGTTTTTTTCTTACTATTTTTCTTGTTGAATATTCTTTCACTCAGAAATGTCACGTTTTTGAAGTAAACCGGCTGCAAATGCTGTTCTGTGTTCTCTTAATGCTGAGAAAACTGGCTGATACAATTGTTAACCAGGCCAGGTGTTACATCGTAAGCCGGCTCATTACCCACACACACACACACACACACACACACACACACACACAGGTCACATTAGGTCACATCTGCACGACAAAACCATCAAACGCTTTCAAGAGTTTCTGGGTAAGTGATAAGACCTGGTCCTGAAGAAGAGACTGTGTGTGTTTGAGAGGTTAGATTAAAGGCAGGTGTGTGTGAGATCTTTCCCTGGAGGCGAGTCTTATCTCTCCTCTCCCCCCGCTGATCAAATCCTTTAGTCCGTACAGATCAAGAGCAACTTGGCCTAAAATCTGATGCTAATCTTTCTCCAAGAGCCAACAAGAGCATTTACATACCTGACTCCGCCCTCCCCCCCCCCACACACACACACACTAAGAACGCCCCAAAAGGAAATGGTTTGAGCCGGGCTTTTGAACTCATAATGGTTAAGATTAGACCATAAGCAGGCGGCTCAGAAATCAGATCATGTTGTTGCCGTGAGAGAGAGAGAGAGAGAGAGAGGCAGAAAGATGATAGGACCAGTAAAGGGTTGGAGAGAAGATATCAGGCCAGCGTTCCTGTTTATTCATAGCGCCACGAACCTCATCGTACGTCCACACGCCACTGGCCAGCTCCACACAGAAAATCACCATCAGGCTGCCAAAATACTGCGGACACACACAAAGAGAAAGAAGTGGAGCAGTTAAAAATATCTTATACGGTTTCTGAAACAATAGAAAAGGAAGGTGTTGATTACCAATTATAAACAGAAGAGAGCAGTGTGTGTGTGTGTGTGTCTACCATTGTGAGGACCAAATGTCAAAGAATGGTAAAAGTCACACACACCTACATTGAGGGGACCAGCCAAGTTAGAAGTTTTGGTATATTATTAAACATTTCAAAAATAGGCTTTCAAAATGAGAAGAGAAAGTGTTCAGTCAGTTATTTCTGTCATCACACATGCTCAGTTTTGTTAGTCATACACACTCCTCACTACCTGAAGACAAACACACTGATCTTCTCAGGATCTCAAGCATGTAGACGGTTCTTCTCTGCTGAACACACACTGCGAGACAGATTATCTAGATGAATGATGGTGTTAGGAGTCGCGTTCAGCACAGGACCCGCCTGACAGCTTGTTTATTTGGGAGGCTCTAAATATTTGTGTTCGACAGATTGTTCAAGCTACGACTGTGTTAGCATTTCGGTCCATTTGGAAACTGTCAGACGCCCACCACAAAAAAATGACAACTTTTTCTCCTCAGCCTGGTCTCTGCTGATATCTGTTGTTTACATAAGTCCAGGAGAACTTCTAACCCTTGCAAGTTTCCTCAGATTCAAGCGTTCTCTGGGTACGTGGGGTCACATTCTCTCATTGACCTCTCGGTTTATTGATTTGTTGAGAGTTTTTCTCTTCCTGTGACACTCGTACATTTTTTGGCAAGTAATGTTACGGAAAACAGGACGTGGTAAATTGGATGGATTTCCTTCTCGCCGGAACAACACGAGTCATGCTCAACGCTCACAGAGTCATGCTCAGCGCTCACAGAGTCATGCTCAACGCTCACAGAGTCATGCTCAGCGCTCACAGAGTCATGCTCAACACTCACAGTCATGCTCAACACTCACAGAGTCATGCTCAACGCTCACAGAGTCACTGACAGTCTTATTAAACCTTAAATTCACTTTAACAAACAGCTTCTGTTAATGTCATTTTACTGTTGGAAACGCTGCCTGCTAAGGCAAGCACACCCAGCTAACAATATGAGAGTTATAAGAACGTTTTCCTAACGCTTCCGTTAAGTAACCAAAACATTAAGTGTTATTTTTAAAAGTTGTAGGAACGTTCAAAATATCGTTCAGTTCAGTTTTTAAATCATTGAACAACTTAGGAATAATGTTTTTGATATACATAATATTTAAGTTTAATAAATATTCTCCTAACTGCAAGAATGGCTTTTGAATAACTTTGACAGAACTTTAGGAGAACATTCGCCAACATTCTAAAAACGTTCTGGTTAGCTGGGTAGTCAGATTGAGTATCCATGTTTGCATGTAACATATTCCTCATTCTTTTTGCTATTTATTATTTTAAATGGCAGGATGGGCTCATTTGACGTGATAACTGCCAGAAACCAGCCACAACACAAGCATCATGCTGCTGAGTTTTGCTCTCAGTTTCCTCAGGAAATGTAAAAACGTCCAGGGATCTCCTGTCACCCTGTTTCTCCTCACGCTGATGGAACTGTGTGTGTGTGTGTGTGTGTGTGTCCATGCAGGTTGTGACTCTCGGTAAAAGCGCGGCTGGTGAATGGAGCGGCCGCGTAACCGAAGAGCCTCTCTTCTCCTCACATCTTCCCTCTCTCCTCCTGGATTGGTTTACCTATTGTATCTCATCCAGATAATATTGTTTGTCGCCGAGGCTCTGGGTAACACAAGCCCGCCGGGGCAGGGAGGAGAAAAGAATGGATCCTGAGGAAAAGAATGGAGTCCCAGAGAGAGAAAGAGAGGAGGAGGGGGGAGATGGGCTAAGGAGGACCAGAAAACAAACCCCCAGTCTGGGTCAGCAGACGGAAACAAACCCACCCTCACTGCCGCCACACACCTGGGAGTGAGATCCACAAACTGCCCTTCCCTCACCCTCCGCACCGAGATCTCCTCAGTGCATTACAGAGATAAAAACATTCACTGGCTTCTGAAATACGGCTCAATGATACAGCATGTCTCTCTTTACAGGCCCAGCCAGCAGTTTTGTGAGAAGAAACAGGCCAGTTTACAAAAAACATGGACATTTTTATCACATATTTATATGTGGAAGGGAAAGTGTGTATTTTAGGTGCTGTAACTGGTGTCTTCTCACTTTTTAAATCATGTTTTGACTTTATTTTTTAGTTTGTTTAAATAGTGTTATGGTGTGACATGAATTTCTAAAAGTGCAAATATAACATTAAGCCTCTAAGTTAATATCAGTTCATTAAAAACTGTAGGTATAATTATAAAATAACTTGTTTACTTAATAGTTAATTAGAATAGTGATTAGTGAAAAATATGTAAATAAAATATGTGAATCATTTAACTGCAAATAATGATTCTTTGTTACTAAAGTTTAAACAAACAAGACATGATTCAGACAAAAACGTCATGATGTCACTAATACCTAAACAAACACACACAACATCTAACAATGAATATAATTATGATGTGTGTTGACTGATGTGCTGGTCACGTCTAAATCTGAACCCTCCGTGACCCACTGGAGCGAGTTGCTACATGTGTCTGAAGGTTGTAGGAATGTTTCTCTAACGTTTCCATTAGGTAACAAAAACTCAAGGAATGCGCCTTGTCTTAACATTATTGCTTGGTTATACAAATGTTTTTCCAGCGTTTTTAATTCTGAAACGTGTCCAGTGGCGCAAATGGCCCCGCCTCTCTCGCATCTTATTGGTCAACAAATATGTACGAGAAAACTAAAAATGTCGTCACATTACAGAAGTTAGTTGAGGTTAGTTTTGAGAATGTGGGAGATCTCTCTGCTCCCCTCTAGTGTATGAGGTGAAGACAGTGGATAAAGACAGTAAGACTTGTTTTATTGTCTTGATTCGAGGGGGTGGGGGTGTCAACGTCAATGCGAGCTTAAAACCTAAAATATTCCCAGTACATGAAACCACACACATTCCAAGACACACAATGTTCCCGCTGTGTTTTCCTTCCCAGATCTCTACGTACCCAAGACAGTAGGAGCAGACTGCATTTGAGCGTGCCGCAGTAGCCCACCATGGCCACGATGATTAGAAAACAGCACACAGCGATGACGACGGGATGAACAACAGGGGAGTATGTGAGAACGGCTGCCTCCTCCAGTCTGAGAGAGAGAGA